>ML819078.1:3719-15540 GCA_009831015.1 Picea engelmannii | reverse complement strand
CTGCCTATAGGGGCAGTCCCTCAACAAATGTTCTTCTCCGCATCCCCAACATTTCAATGGTTATCTCCTCTTGTCGTCAGTCTTTCCTGGGACTGATCCAAAGGGTTTATTTCCACTTGGAGATGGAAAATTTTGTTGATACACACTTTTAGTAAGAAGGCTTATCTTAGAGTCTTTCCCATAGTTCTTAAATCTTGAAAATTTAAACCCCCTCTTCTTGAATCCCAATTTTGCTCTCCTTTTTCCAATCCTTAGGAGGTTCTTCCCTGTGCTTGAATTGTTCATAGCAGTACCTTTCCTTCCTAATGGTGTCTTCTAAGGTCTTAGGTTCATCAAACTCAATCCTGTCTCGAAAGGATTGAGGCAATCCACTAATGAATGGTTGTATCTTCGTTCTTTCATCCTTGATACAAGGCACATACCTTATCAACTCAAGCAATTTGTTGGCATATTCATCTATGGTAAGTTGTCCTCACTTGAGTTCATAAAACTCCTTAGTCTTTTCATCATAGTACCTCTCAGATAGGTACTTTTTCTTAAAGTATTTGTCAAATTGTCTCCATGACAAGTCCTTCTCATGAATTCCTTTCACATTCCTAAGGTCCTCCCACCAGATGGAGGCCTTTCCAATCAAGTTGAAAATCGTTATTTGGGCCTTTAAGATTTCAGAGTAGTCATGAACTCTGAAATACTTCTTTACGCCGAGTCGCCAAGCTTCAGCTTCTTCCCCCTTCTTAATCTCTCCATCGAACGTGGGTGGTTTGGCTTTCTTAAACTCTTCAGGGTCATGGCTTTCTGGAACATTTCCTCCTCTTTCTTCTCCTCTAAGAATGTAATGTAAACTAGTCTCACTGCTAGACAATTCCTTAGAGTTGTCAGTTCCCTCACTAGAGAATTCTTGTTGAATCCTGGACGTCAGCATGCCTATTGGCTCCATGCTGGGCCTTCTTCGAGGTGCTTCTTCTTGTGTTACCATTTTTAGGGCCATGATTTTGTATCTCGGGTGGACTTTGGGTTCTCTTAGTATTAGGTCTATCCACATTACTGGCCATCGATCCATGTTGCAGTTGCCTTTGTATGTCTGATAGGCTTTGCAACAAGACTGCATTTATTTCAGTTTGCTTTTCTTGTTCTCTCATGAATCTCTCATTGTCTGCTTTAAAGCTTTGTAATTCTACCATAAGGCTTCTTACAGTTTCAGCTAAATCTGGAGGGGTTTCCACCACCCTCCTCTCAACAGAATCTTCTTCTCTGTTGTGGGAGCTTTCCCGCCACTCATGGTGTGTCACCATTCTCTATGCTATAGTTTTCCTCGTTGTCCACTGACAATTCAAGTGCTAATAACAACATTATTTGTTAGTCAACTATCCTCAAATTTTCTGAACAACATAGGTCATTTTATTTTTTTTTGTAAGGTGAAATTAGCTTCAATATTCCACATATAACAACAAAATGCAGTTCAAATTCAGAACATGTAAATAGCAGAAGTCTCACTCTTTTCAGTAGTCAAACTTAAGTAAGTTGTTAGAGGTGGGCAGGGTAGAGTGCCCTACCCCTTAGGGTTTTCTATTAAAGTTTGTGCCGCTCTTTCATGAGCCCAAGCAGGCCAAGTGTTGTTTCCTGCTCTGATACCAATCTGTCACACACCCGACCCCCTAAGTAGCCTTTTAAGGGATGGGGCATCAATTTTCGCTTTCCTATAGCTCCCTGAATCCTTCGAATAAGGTTGTCATCGCCTTGTGCTCACCAAGAGCTTTCCAACGACTATAACCTTGTCTGAACTCGAGCTCTAGTTTAAAAGTTATCGTCCGAAGTTTTTGGGACGTCATTGGCCAATGACCGTCCTCTTCGCCGTGTGGCCTCACTCCCCCATACCATCCGACATGGAACTGCCATGCCCTGGGTCGCCACCCCTGGCAGTGATGTGGTCGTCGATTGCAGGGAGTATCTCCTAGTCTTCACGGATATCAGGCCTTCGGCCCTTCGACATTCTTATACAGGTCTAAAACTTCTCGGAGACCCAAAGTCTCGAAGTCTCTAACCACTCCAGACTCTATGGTGGAGTTCTATCCACCCCTGGGATCTATCTGCATTTACCCATAGCCTAAAGTTGACAAGGGGGAAGTGGGTCCCACCTTAACCCGCGTACCATACCACGACGCCATGTGGACCTGCCTCGTCATGCCGCATCACCCTGGCGTAGCAGGACCACCCAATCAAGGCTTGACACTTCAGCGAGGGAGTTTCAGCGCTTTGACATTTACTGTGCCCTCCTATATCCTTAAATCACCCGGAGTCCCAAAGTTTCAAACTCCCGGAGAGGGTCCTATTAAAATAATAAGTGTGCTCATTTTCACCATAGACAATATCTCAAAATTGTCACCCAACCATAGGCACAAGGCCACCCCCGGGCACCTTCACCTTGACAAAGAGAACAATTCCGGAAGCAATCACTAGAACCAATAGCCAACCAAGGTAGCGTACCTCTCTCCAAATCTAGTGCACCAAGTAGAGAAACCAAACCATAAGCCGAGTCACTACTGCAACAATTGTAGCTCTCCTTCAGTCATGTGCACCACTAGTCCTTATGAGATTGTGAGTGAGTGTGTGACCAAATGAGCTCAAGAACCTTATATTTATAGTGCTCCAAGTCAACTAACTGGGTTGACTTCTCTTTCTAGAAGATAATTCTTTAATATAAATTATTCTATTGAGATGACTTGTCTTCTAGGTTTCTTATTCATCCGTTAGGGTTTTCTAGCTTCCCGAAATATTCTAATCTCGTCAAAGGTTACACATGGAAGTTAATACCTCTCGCGGCTACCGTAACATCAACACTCCCTCCTAGCTAGAGAGGTATTAGCGGTAATGGTCTTGAGCACAAACAGACCATTCTACTAGTAGCATCATCATAGCCACACAGGCTATCTCATGATCACACAAATCAAACCACAAGCAACATCATCACTATCTATCTAGTTGGCAATCATCTCCAACACTAGTGGTAGTCCCCATGGCAATCAGATAGTAGCTTATAGTTTCTACAATGCCATCCAATAGAACACAACTGTGTCTATCCATAGTAGTACACAACTACTGTCCAGTGGTACACAACCACTCCTAGTAGCACACATCTACTAACTAGTGACACACAGTCACTACCAATGGAGCACATCCACCATAGTAGCATAGAGCTATTGTCCAGAGACATGCAATCTCCACAGCAATCAAACCATATCATCCTACATCAACAATGTCATCAGCTGCATCACCGCTAAGTCATACTAGCATGATGTGAATGCATCATATCTAAGATGTACTAGCCTGATCTGGAGTATCATCTACACCATCTCTAAGTCGTACTAGCATGACATATCTAGCATGATGCCAATGCATCATATCTAATCTGTATGCCATATCTAAGTTGTACTCGCATGATGTAGATTAGTGTCTCACTATGTCATCTCTAAGTTGTATGATCATCTCTAAACTATACTAGCATGACATATCTAGCATGATGCGAATGCATCATATCTAAGATGTACTGGCCTGATCCGGAGTATCATCTACATCATCTCTAAGTCGTACTAGCATGACATATCTAGCATGATGCCAATGCATCATATCTGATCTATATGCCATTTCTAAGTTGTACTCGCATGATGTAGATCAGTGCCTCACTATGTCATCTCTAACTTGTATGATCATCTCTAAACTGTACTAGCATGACATATCTAGCATGATCCCAATGCATCATATCTAAGTTGTATGATCATATCTAAGTTGTATGCCACCTCTAAATTGTACTACCATGATCATATCTAGCATGAGACGAGCCCTCTGCATCATCTCTAAGTTGTATGGTCATGACCATATCAAGCATGATGCGGCGCACTAGCATTGTATCTAAGTTGTACTAGCATGAACATACCTAGCATGATGTCAATACAACATATCTAAGATGTATGTCCACCTCTAAGTTGTACTAGCACGATGCTCCTTAGGCCACTGTATCATCAACAACTCCAACCATCTGTATCATATCTGAGTTGTACTAGCATGATCATATCTAGCATGATGCAAGCATCATCTCTAAGTTGTATGAACATCTCTAAGTTGTACTAGCATGATACAGATCCGCAGCTCACTGACAGTCCATGATGCCACATATCAGAGCTCCCTCCCAACCGAGGAAGTCATCTCCTCCCTTTCAACCAAGGGAGCAATCTCCACGAGCCCCAGCTTATCTCTTAAGTATGCAAACTTTATCTTGGATAGAGGCCTAGTCAAAATATTTGTTGTATGCTCATCACTGGAGATATACTGGAGAACCACTTCTCCCCTCTGGACTTTATCACAGAGAAAATAGTACTTGATCTCAATGTGCTTCGACCTATCATGGAACATCGGGTTCTCTGAGAGCTTCACACAACTCTGGTTATCACAATATATCACGGTTGAATCCAGCACCTGATCTAACAGTCTAGAAACCAGCTTACGGAGCCACACTGCTTCCGTACAAGCATCACAAGTTGCAATATACTCTGCTTCTGCAGTGCTGAGTGCAACAGACTTTTGTTTCCTACTAGCCCATGATATCATAGTAGATCCCAAACTGAAACACATACCAGAAGTGCTCTTTCTTTCATCTGCACTTCCTACCCAATCTAAATCAGTAAATCCATGCAGTTGTAATTCACTGTTTGAGGCATATCTCAAACCATAGGTTACCGTCCCACGAAGATATCTCAAGATATTCTTTGCAGCTATCCAATGCTTATGTCTGAGTTCCACCTGGAACTGACTCAACATGTTCACAACAAAGAAAATGTTCGACATGGTATTTACCAAATACATCAATTAGCCAATCAACTACCAGTACAGGGACGAGTCTACTGGATCAAAATCAGAGTCTCAACTTCCTTAGATCTGTTACCATGGGAGTTGCCATGGATTTACAATCCATCATCCCAAACTTTTGAAGGATCTTTACAACATACTTCCCTTGTCCTAGGAAGACTCCACCACGCTTCTGCCATACTTCTAGTCCCGAGTAGTAGTGCATGAGACCAAGATCCTTCATATCAAATTATGAGGCTAGCTCCTTCTTACACTGAATAATGAGAGGCTCTGCACCTGTCAGGAACAAATCATCAACATATAATAGTAGAATCATAGGTGCATTATTCACAACTTTGTAATAGAGGTTTGGATCGGCATGACTCATGGAAAATCCAAGTCTCGTCAAATAGCTATCAATACGTGCATACCGAGCTCTTGAAGCTTGCTTGAGTCCATACAAGGCCTTCTTCAATCTGCATACATGGGTTTCTCTTGGGTGTACCTCAAAACCTTGAGGTTGCTCTATATATACCTCTTCCTCAATTACTCCATTGAGAAAAGCGGTCTTTACATCCATCTGATGTAAACTCCAACCCATGGATGCTGCTAGAGATATGATGGCTCCGATAGATGTATATCTGGCAATCAGAGCAAACGTCTCATCATAATCTTCTCCCTCCTGCTAGGAGAAACCTCTAGGCACAAATCTTGCCTTGTATTTATCTATACTCCCATCGACTGCATGCTTTATCTTATAAACCCACTTTGAAGTGACTACAGACTTTTCTTTCAGTCTAGGCACAACTTCCCATACATCATTTTTCATAATAGATTGATATTCTTCCATCATGGCCTCCTTCCATTCTTTCTGCTTGACTGCTTCATCAAAGGTGGAAGGTTCTACATTAACAAAACTTGTCATGAGTGTTGCATAACTAGAGAATGGGTCTCTTGCTTTGTCCAGAGGTGCCACTGGGAGTTTTATGTTTTTTTGGTTCTTGCAAGGTGGATTCAAGCTATGTTGGTCTCTTTCTAGTCTTAGGTGCAAAAACAGGTTCCATGGGTTCATGTGGTGGTTCTGGTTCTTCATTGGGGTGTTCTGGATAACATGTGTTATCTTCTTTGGTGTCTTCATGTTCCTCTTCTTCGTTGGAGTATATGGAGTCTTCTATTGATTTCTTAAATGCAATCCTTTCATCAAAAGTTACATCTCTGTTGATTTCAACCTTTTGCTAACCCGGAACATAGATTCTATATGCTTTTGAAGATTCAGTATATCCAACGAATATACCTTTCTTTCTTGCAGGTTCTAACTTCCTTCTCTTATCCTTGGGGACATGAATATAGATTCTCAAGTGTTCAACACTTGGCCTCTTTCCAGAGAAGGCTTCTTCTGGAGTCATGTTCTTCAGTATACGATGTCATATGCCTTGAAGCCCCACTATCAATCAGCCACATATCATCTTCAATAGATCGTATAAGAATTGAGTAGTAGAAGAAATCTGCTTCATCACGCTTGGCCTTCTTTGAAGGTTCTTCATCTTTAGCAGCAGACGCATGGTGTCTCTCCTTTCTCTTCTTTGTTAGTTTAGGATAATTTCTTTTGTAGTGGCCATAATCATGACATTCAAAACATTGTACTTTTGACATATCTCTTTTGGATTTTTTTCTCGAATCAAATATTTTCTTACCACCATGTCTCTTGAACTTTGCTACTAAGGCTTGAGCATCTTCTTCCTTTTGAGGCTTTCCCTTAGAGTTCAACCTTGTCTCTTCTTGTGTGCAACAGGTCCAAATTTCTTCCAGCATTGGAAACTCCTTCCTTGTAATCATGTTTGCAGCAAATGCATCATATGATCTAGAAAGACCATCGTGCTATGTTCACAACTTCCTTTTCTGGGATTACTTCTTCAATAGCTTGTAGTTGATCTCTCAACTGATTAATCCTCACAAAGTATGAAGCTACAGTGTCATCCTTAGTCATCTTCGTGTCACGAAGTTCATTCTTCAGACTCATCACTTGTCCAATATTTCTGACTAAGAAAAGGTTAATTAGGGCATCGTACATCTTCTTGGATGAGTCAAGGTGAGATATGTAGGGTATCAAGTGATCTTTTACAGAGTCCACAATGATACTCATAGCGTTGATGTCATTATCCTTGAACTTCTCCATTGTTGCAACATTCTAAGGTTCCTTCTCTTTTCCTGCTTCAAACTGTCGTTCCATGATCTTGCCTTTCACAATATCTAGGACTTCATTCTTGGCAAGGATGAGGTCAATCCTTGTCTTCCCTGCTCTGAAGTTTGAAGCCCCTTCTAACTTGTTTTCTAACTTCATAGAATAAGCCATGGTTGCGTTGACTTTGACTTTAACTTGGTTGACTTTGACCAAAAACTCAACCTCGATGCCTTGGCTAGTTGAGAGTACCACAAGGTGTGCTAGGCTAAGGCGCACTAGAATATCCATGAATTAGGTCAAGCGCTCCACTTCAGGTGCCTCAACAAGAGGGTTAGGGTTTCGTTACTGCAGCAAAAACTCTGACTGCAACTGCAACTATAACTGGTGCTACAACGATCAAATAATCTCCCAATCTATCTTCTAGTGGTTAGACTGTCCGAAGATAGTGTGAGCCAATAACCTGTTAAAATAATAGGTGTGCTCGTTTTCACCATAGACAATATCTCAATATTGTCACCCAACCATAGGCACAAGGCCACCCACGAGCACCTTAACCTTGACAGATAGAATAATTTTGGAAGCAATCACTAGAACCAATATCCAACCAAGGTAGCGTACCTCTCTCCAAAGCTAGCGCACCAAGAAGAGAAACCAAACCATAAGCCAAAGACCAAGTCACTATTGCAACAATTGCAGCTCTCCTCCAGTCATGCACACCACTAGTGCTTATGAGATTTTGAGTGAGTGTGTGACCAAATGAGCTCAAGCGCCCTCTATGTATCGTACTCCAAGTCAACTAACTGGGTCGACTTCTCTTCCTGAAGGATAATTCTTTAATATAAATTATTCTATTGACCCGACTTGTCTTCTAGGTTTCTTATTCATCCGTTGGGGTTTTTCTAGCTTCCCAAAGTATTCTAATCTCGTCAAAGGTTACACGTGGAGGTTAATACCTCCCACAACTACCGTAACATCAATCTAAGATCCTTCAGGATATTTCTCGTCCACTCGATCGACGGTAGTGGAAAGATAGAATAAGTGGGAGTAATAACCAGCAGCAAAAGGTAGCCACTCTCTCGTGACCACCTCTGTCGGTAACACTCCGGAAAGGTTGAAAGGTTAGGAGCTTGCAAGAGTCACGAAGTCACGGAGTCCCGCCAGCCATCCGATCAAGTGGTAATTTCCAGTGGCATCCTCGTCGTTGAACACATAAGAGGACAAGGACGAGAATCACACCATTGATTCGTGATCATGATCAGCGATGAAGGGAATACCCGCAGTTAAAAGCTGGTAGGTGTTTAACGATAAGGAAGATACCATGGTAACGAGTACAAGACCGCCAGTTGTCGGTCAAACCTTTCGATCACCGTTCCAACAGGTTACCTTTGGCAAAAAGCGGATGTTGTGAGGTTCCAACATCACAAAGTCCCGAAGCCCAGAGGGATTAGCTCCTTTTTAGGCGTAGCGAAGGGTTCTAGGTCCTGATTATATGGGACTCGACAAGCCCCGAGAGCCACACTCTCGAATCATATCCAAGGTTTGGATAAGCTCACAAACTTGAGCCTGTGGTCACTCGAAAGAATAGTTTGAAGGAAGCGCCTTTCGCCTACAGAACTCGAAATCTATAGCAAGGAAGGAAATCTCGAGGGATTCACGAGTTCGAAACCGCCTGTAGAGTCCATCCCGACTCTGGCTCTGTGGATTCGATCCCTAGGTCGGTGCATTGGGGAAATTAGTGCATATACAAATTCAAACAGAGGCCAGATCGCCTTCTATCTCAATTCCTTTCAAAACCCATTAATCACAGGTCTCCTTAGCTAAATATGATTAAATAGGGAGCCATTGAGAGAATATGAGATTTAATTTCTACTTCAAACTTCCCAGACTGCTAGGGCCATTAGAGCCACAAACTCTACCATTCGACGAGATAAACAATCATGCCATCATCTAGCTCAAGGAATTACATATTACAACAAAATAGTCAAGGTAAAATAAAACTCGGAATCACACTTATCTGAAACTTTGGAATTTAGTTGGCAACTGCTAAAAGGGGTTACCTTTTCCACCCAACCATAGGCACAATTGTTCTTGTAGTATTCCTCAACTAGCCACCCCCTAGCTAGGTCATGATGCCATGAGAGCGATTCTGCTTGATCTCAGCAACAGCAAGGGACCAAGGTTACTCTCTTTTTCCCAAAGGGACCTGGCAGTCCAGTTTTATATCCACCAAGCAAGAGAGTCTGTTCTGATTGCTCACTCAATCACTGCCACTCTCTTTATCGATTTGATTAGAAAACATTGTCCAAGCACTCATGTAACCAGAACAGTTCATTCACAGTTCTCTTCCTCAGAACTAGAGAGCCTCGCGCGCTCTTCTTCTCTCCATTGGTCCTCCAGACCATTCATATGTCTTTCGTCTGTGCTTCTGCCCTCTGCCCACGAGTTTCCTCTATTTTCTTGCCTTGCCCAGCAAGATTTTGTGGGCCAAGTAAGGAAGTTTCAGATGGTACTCTGTCATCTCCCTCATTGACTCTTGAGGGAATACTTCCCAACTACCAGCTTGACTAGTAATTAAGTTTTCTCTGGGCCAAAATGTTGCTCTGGAGCTACGCATTTATATCCAGCAGGGTACCGATCTGGCAGGGGTCAACTCACCATTACCGGTTCCCCCACCATCCCTTCGCATGCATCATGGTCTATTAGGCAACCCTCTTTCAGCAGTCATGCCACTAATTTCCTTTCATTTAATAACAAAAATATATACATTAATTTCTATGGCAGGCTTCATTGTCTCTCCAACATTCATATGGTAGATCTGTCTATAGTTTTGTTCACAGTAATAATAATATTTACAATTTGGGGGAAACAAGGGTGTTACACTCTATGAGAAAAGTAAAGGAATATACGAATAGATCCCTATACCTGTGTGAAAGAAAAAGGCCCTGTTAGTCGTCATGTGATACCAAAACCTGTCAAATGGGCAATGGAGTAAAAGCAATATAAACCTCCGACAGAAAATTGAAACTCAAGGGATCTCACCCAAATCCACTACCTACTATGTACACTTCTCCCTATGGTAAATGTGTTGAAGTCGACTCATGGGAGAGAGCCACTTAGTCAAATGTCAATAATGTAAACAGTAAACACCTGCCAAGTGCGAAGGAACAACACCAATAATGTCAATGGGTCCTAAGGTACGAGCACAACCTATCATTGTGAAAGATGTTCTAAAGTCAAACAATGACAAGGATAATCCAATCAAGGCCCAATAATGCTCAGCCTTGTCAAATGTAAGATAACCATCAATGAGGCTAACGGCTACTAAGGTGATCTACTTATGTATCATCCGCAGATAATGCATAGGAGTCGATGCAGGATGTTCTGCTGGAAAGAAGAGCAATGATGTCTATCTTCCCTCAACGCAAAGTGATAACTCCGAAAGATATCATATGAATGGTACCATATCCCTAGTGTTGGATGAGGAGGACAACTAACTCAAAGAAAAAGACTTAATGATAAGGAATGAAGAGACAAGACATTAGATAACTCAAGACTCTCCTATGTCCCTTCAAACTACCCATCCTAAAGGTTCAATGCTCTGGGAACATGAACAAATAGAACCCCCATCGAGGCTCACTCTAATAATAGACACAAAGGCTGGGCATATGAAAGATAAGACACTCAAAATTCAACCCAGAAATAGAAAAATGGAAAGCCACTATACTATGAAAGCAAAAGCATCACAAGACATGACCACATGCTGATATAATTTGGTAAAAATCAGCGCCACTAAGTAAAGGCTGAAAAGTAAAATAATTGAATGAAAAGACTCTGGAAATGAAATAACAAGGAAAAACTGAAAGGACATGCGAAAAGGAAACTACCCCTAAAACCAAAATTTTCACCTCAAAGCTGCCATGATCACATCAACATACCCGAAGGACCAATGTAACCATGCAGCCAGGTGATCAATCCGTCGGAAAAGATCAGCAAAGTCAACCTTCCAATGCAACCAATCGAGAAATCTCCTATGTCGGAAAGGTGCCTTGATGTACTTACTATGTTGAGATTTGGGTACCTTGGAAAGTGGTCCCCTTTGTGTTTATGAGCTTCTAAACACATGTGAGAAGTACTTTGTACCATGTACCATGTACTTTATGTCTAATTTCACTTTGACCTAAGTCAAAAGTGAAATTTGGTCATTTTAGCCTAAGATGACAATTAATTCACTTTGTGGGTGAATTAAGGGACATAAAGTGAAACTATGGAAACTTAAGTAAAGTGGGTTTTGTGTTGAGATTCATTTGAGATGATCTCAACCATTGACTTAGGATGAGATGAGATGATCTCATCCACTCATTTCTTAGGTTTCCTTATGCATCCTTAAAGAGGGCGCAAGGGCAAAGGAGAGGCTCAATTGTTCACTTGATCACCATGAGAGTTTGGTGAAGAGTAGAGAGTGATAATTCAGAGGAGAGAGCAGCAAGCTTGGGTGCACATGTTCATGGAGGGCGCAAGGCTAGTTGGAGCTTCAGTTATGTGTTGTGATTGTATTTACTAGTGGGAGGGCGCACTCTTGGAGTGAGGGCGCAAGCTAGCAGGAAGCAGTTGGAGAGGAGCCTTCTTGGATCTGACTTGTGGGTTGTTGAGAGTACATGCAAAGGGCAGATTGTGTGCAAGGGTTATTCAATCAGCAAAGGGAAAGAGCAAGGGCGCAAGGATCTTCAAGCAAAGTCAAGGAAGGAGGGGGCGCACTCTTCTAGGGGCACATATCCCAAGGAACCATTGCAAAGCTTGTGA
>ML819077.1:64721-79734 GCA_009831015.1 Picea engelmannii | reverse complement strand
TATTAATTAAATTTTAATTGTAGAACAATAAATTTATATTAACTCAAATCTACCTTAATTATGTTATAATAAAACATGTCTATTTCATTTACACATGAATCAACCATTTGTTTAATTTACCATGACTATCATGATGTTATAATACCATTTGTTTAATTTGCCATGACTATCATGATGTTATAATGAACTATGGTCATAAGACTATGATTATCTAGTAAAATTAGGAATAAAATTAGGAATAAATATTCAGGTTATGTAATAACACTTAATTGTAATAAGCCCAATTGTTTAACATAATTGATGTTTATCATTTTTTACTTGGTATTTGACTAGTTCCATGCCAACAATCACTTGATTTGAATCCCCCTAGGTTAGGTGCACTAGATTACATGGACATATTTACTAGAGATGTGGTCCACAAATATGAGAAAGCATCATTAGATTTCCCCGCGAATTTTTTCTTGGAAAAATAAAAATTAATTATAATTAATATTTTTTGTATTCAAAGCTAAGAATAACAAAAATACCAAGTCATCACATATTCGTAGGTAAAAGTGAATTAGTAAAGTTTATATGTTTACATTTTAAGAAAAAATATATAATAAGCTTTATGTATTCAAAAGTAACTAGTCATCATCTATTTGCATCTACAAGTGAATTAGTAAAATTCACATTGATAGAATTTACATGTTTAAGTTTTAAGGGAAACATGTAATAAGCTTCATGTATTCAAAAGTAACGATATCTTAAACAAGGTTGTGTGGCAGCGTAGTCCCTGTCGGATTGAATTGGAATAAGAAAAAGTAGCAGAGGCAGATGGAAACTGCAGCGGAGATGTGGAAAGCAACATGAGGCACAGGTGGTATCCATGCAATAAACGACACGTGGCCTCTAGAGAAACATTTATTTTTTGAAAGCATAGAACAGAATACAATTTGTGCATAATGGAAGATAAAAATTTATGACGACACAAATATGAAAGGAGGTAAAAAAACAATTTAGTTTGACATATACTAAATAAGTTACAAGTTCTTGGAAATTTAAATGCATTTGTCATATAGACTGGTGAAAGATAAAAATGTATGAGGACATAAATATAAAAGGAGATAAAAAAAAACAGTTTTATTTGAAATATATCAAAAAATAAAAGTCTATTACATATTCCTAGAAATTTCAATGCGTTTGTCATATAGACTGGGATAGGGGCTCCCGCAGACCATAAGAGAAATATGTACAAGAAACAGGACTGCAGAAAGAAGAAGTGGGCGACGGTAGAGTGCAATACTTGAAAAAAAAAATTGAAAGGTATCAATCTTTGGCTAGACATTTCTGTTTTAAAAAGTGAAATAACTGGGTTGATAAACAAAACAGGAGGCTATCAGTAAACTTACAGTGATGGTACATATGATCCCTTTTGTTATTTGCTTGTGGATACCTTTTCATTGATATCGTCGACAGCTACTGGAATCGTGGCAACTGCTTGTTGCCTTTCGTCGGCGGCCTGCTTCAATTCCCTTTCAATCCATTCTTCAATGTAGCTTCTCATTGGGGCGACGTTAATCTCATTCCAGATTTTTATGTTGAAAAGTTCGTTTTCTAACTCCCCGAAGTCGACAGAAAGATTACGCAGAGCCTGATCAATTTCCTCATTTTGTACTGAATAGTTGACTAGCTAGTCATCAACGTGATCTTGACCATATTCAAGGATGCTATAAAACTTTTCCAAAGACAACGCCTTAAACATATCAACCTGTTTATCGAAGTCTTGCCTAGTTAAGGGCAAGGAGTTGACGATTAAGTTGGGGTCTTGGAAGTCATTGGTTCTTCCAGCTAAGTTTATTCTGGAGAGCCTTGTGAATAATTCCTCTTTCTTTGATATGGCTTGTTCACATGATTGAACAATGAGATGCAGGTTCTTCACTTTTTCTTTCCAGCATGCATTTAATAGGTTGATCTGGTTTTTGGATGAAGATCTTGTTGTCTTCTTCTTGTTTTTGTCATGTTGTTGACAATGGTGCCAAAAGGAAGGAATGTGTTTAAATAGAAATGTTCTTCATATTTTGACTCCGCCTGCAAATGTTCGAGCAAACTATGTGCCATGGTTCCAAGGGAAGTCATGGTTTGTGATGTTTCCCACGCCTCAGCAACCAGTTCCATTATTTTATTGATATTATTCTCCATGTATCCTCTACAGGATGTGAGGAGCCTGGAGGATCCTTTTAACTTAGTTGCAGGGGTGGCAGGAATGGCTATTGCCAAAGGATTGGCAAGCAATGGCATAGGAATCAAAGCCTCTTCCAATTCCTTGACTCGGTCCTTCAGTCTGGCATTCTCGGCCTCGATGCCTCCAATGGAATCATGAAGTGCATCTCTGCTCGCTATGTGAATTTGACAGATTTGGGATGACCACATGTTCGCAAGGTTAACCTCTTAACGAGATTTTCCTTTCTTATTTTTTAAATTTTTTTTTTCAATAATCAATTTTTTGGACTGGCTGTCAAAAACAGCGCTCTAGAACACGAAGGATTCATCTTCGTCAAAATTTTTAGTATCGGATATGTCCATTTCACGACTATGTTGGATGGTGGCTCCGAGATGATCAAGGTAGCGGAGCATTCTATCCAGATTAGGCTCAAGTTCCATGTTCTCACTCTGAATTTCAGACTCTTCCGTCTGTCCCACATTTTTTTTTCTCTTCTTGTCTACTGGAAGCTTGTGAGAACTATCAATTTTAGAGTGAGGAGGGTCGTTATCTCCTCCTCTGTTTGAAGAACTCTGAGTTGCTTTGTTGTTGTGGTGGCCCGTTGGAGCGATGCTCTGGGATGTCATACTTTTTGGAGTGTTATTCATCGATTGAACACTCTTGTCACTAGGGCCTTTCCCCTGCTTCTTGTACAATTTAGTGCTTCTTTGTAGTGTGTCTAGGTCGTCGGCATCAGAAGTTAGAGCATTGTCGCTAGTGTCTTTGTTTCAGACATGTGTTTTTTGAAAAAACAATCGTCGAAGCCAAGTGTTTGCAAATGTTGTCGAAAAATTTTATCGGGGTCGAATCCTCTTAGGCTTTCAGCATATCTCAGGTTGAAGTTGTTAGAATGCACTGCGAATTCGTCAATTTTGTTGACGTTTTTCAACACAAAGTCCCCGACTTTCCAAGGCAGAGAAATGAACTATTTTTTTCTCTTCTCTTGGAATAGATGCAACGAGTAGTTGTATTGCCATGCTACTTCTGCAACAAACATTTTGTTCGTAATGTGACATGGAAGGACAACATGTTTTTCCCTGGAGCCAAAAATCCTTATCACAGAGTAATTATCCAAATGTTCAAGTGTCCCCTTCCTGTCCAAAAAAATGGTTGCATGTTCAAATATGCAAGGAGCATCTTCTCCTAACAACAAAACTTTGAAAACAAACACAAAGCCATTAAAAACCTCACAAAAAAAGTGGGAAGCCTTGTGCTTCCACAAGGCCTGGTACCGGAACGTTACTGGATCGAATTCCCAGATGACATTCTTGGACAGAGACAGTTCTGGAAACAGGAAGCAATGTGCTATCGCAAAAACTAAGTAGGATGACATATAAAATTTATTTTCCCTTTTGAAGCTTGACAATTGGGAACAGATTTCGTGGGAAATTAACTTGCCCGAATCAAAAATGGCTTGTTCCTTGACTGTGAAATACAAAATATAGAGAGTCATCCAAGAAAAAATTGTTGTGGACTCCTGTCCCGTTATTCTTGTAAACAGCGAGGCAATTTCACGGAATGGATTTCTAAATGAACTAACCTGCAAGAATGTGATATCTTCAGGAACTACAATCGGGTCTTCCAATAAATGGGGCAAGAGTTCCAACCCGTTATTATGCTTTGCTAGGAACTGTTTGCAATATTCTCCTCTGAACGTCAATGTTGGCTCTGGTAATCTTAACATCTGTCAGAAGACCTGAGGTGACAAAGAAACAGAAGAGCAGTCCCGCAGTGGAATAATTCTTTTGTCTGAAATAAATTTATCGGTGCACCAAGAGACCAACTCCTTACAGTCAAAAACTTTAGGGACACAGCCTGCACAAGCAATCCCATAGGTCCAAATTACTTCTTTCTGGGCGGCAGGGCTTCAGTAATAAGAATATGCCCTAGACCACTGGAAGTTCTGGTCCTCACACCTGAAGATGTTCATTGTATCTTCATAGAACTATTGTCGAGCTGATTTCATAGGTTTATGAGAACGTTGGTTTTCTCCAGACGATGGTTGAAATGAACAGTTGGAGCCGATAATGTAACTCTCTGCAAAATCCTAGTTAAATGCTTATTAATGGGAAATCTCCTCGAACCTTTCGTTGATTAATGACAATATGTATGGGTGGTGCATGATGAACTATAGTAAATCTTACTTATTGCATATTTAGAAGTGCGAAGGTAGTGGATACGGCTAAGAGCAATTAAGAATTGGAGGTTTCATGAACGTGCCAAGCCGATGACATGCGAACGACATTTCATGATTTTGAAATCAACACTCAAAACGGATAATATAACCCCCCCAAATATTGGTTTAATGTGTATTAATAGGAGATCTTCTCAAGCCTTTCGCCTATCAATGACAATCTATACGGTTCCTGGACGATGAACTGTTAGAATTAAATGTCAGTGATTGCATATTTAGAANATATATATATATATATATATATATATATATATATATATATATATATATATATATATATATATATATATATATATTAAAACAATTTTTTTATTATTATAGACAAGTGTGAAGGTCATGGAGACGGGGGAGAGCAAGGAACGAATGGCAAGGTCTAAAAAGCGGGCGGACAGGATTCAAAATAGGGTTACAGGGGATACTCAGGAGAGGCGAGTGTTCCACGGTCAAATTTTATGTATCAGGATTTTTTAGTGCAAAACGTGTAAAACAAACGAGAGCATGATGGGGCAGTTTAGCGTCCAGTTTGTATATTTGCAGAATTCCGGGAAAGTGGCTAAGTATAATAATGGGAAACGATCGTTCGAACTCGTTTTCGGAATCGAAGATTGAAGATTTCGTGAACGGACCAACCCGACGATGTGCAACTGACATTCCATGGTGTTTGAAATTAACACTCGGAAGGGATAATATAACCATCCGGAAATTTTGGTTTAATGCTTATTAATGGGAGATTTCCTAAAATTCTGGTGTAGCATTAACGCTTGTTAATTTCATACCTAGAAATAAGATCTTATATATAATTGGTAATTATTAATTGCAAAAGGGCACGGGCACAGGAAACAACGATTAGGAATTGGATATTTATTGAACCCGCCAACCCGACGATCCGCGGAAGAAATTCGAAGAAATGGCGGAAGTATGGGAAGCAGACAGGCGCGCTTCAAAATGGGGTGACAATAGTTCCACAGGAGAAGTGAGGACCCGATGCTCAAATTGTATGTCTCGGAAGTTTTCAGTGGAAAATGTACTATATATATATATATATATATATATATATATATATATATATATATAAACATTTTTTTATTATAGACAAGTGCCAAGGTCGGGGAGACGAGGGAGAGAAAGGAATGAATGGAAAGGTCTGAAAAGCGGTCGGACAGGATTCAAAATAGGGTTACAGGGGATACTCAGGAGAGGTGAGTGTCCCACGGTCAAATTTTATGTATCAAAATTTTTTACTGCAAAATGTGTAAAACAGAAGAGAGCAAGATGGGGCAATTCAGCGGTTGGTTTGTATATTTGTGGAATTCCGGGAAAGTGGCTAAGTATGGAATAGGGAAACAGTCGGTCGGACTGGTTTTCGGAATCTAGGATTGAAAATTTTGTGAACGGACCAACCCGACGACGCACAAATGACATTCCATGATGTTTGAAATTAACAGTTGGAAGGGATAATATAACCATCCGGAAATTTTGGTTTTATAAGTATTAATGGGAGATTTTTTCAAATCTTGGTTTAGCATTAACGCTTGCTAATTGCATACTTAAAAATAAGATCTTATCTAAAATTGGTAATTACTAACTGCAAAAGGACGTGGGTACAGGAAACAGCGATTAGGAATTGGATATTTCTTGAACCCGCCAAATCGACGATCTGCGAAAGAAATTTGAAGAAATGGCGAAGTATGGAAAGCGGACATACGGGCTTCAAAATGGGGTGACAATAGTTCCACAGAAGATGTGAGGACCCGATGATTAAATTGTATGTCTCGGAAGTTTTCAATGCAAAATGTGTACCACGGAAGAGGGCATGATAGGTAGACTGTAATATGGAAGACCGTATGATATGAGTCCGGTTGTAAATTTGTATTTTGCGGAAGTCACGGCACTGTTCCAGGTCATGGAACAATAGAAGTCCAATCTAGAGACTGCCTACCAGGAATCCCCATTCAGAGAAGTGACTAGGCATGGAATGGGGAAGCAGTCAATCGGTGTCACGATATAAGAGCACAAGTGCAAACGTGAACCCGCAACTCCACCTACCCGCGTAGCCAAACATTTTCAAAAAAATGAATAAGTGACTTGAAAGATAATGTTCAGGGAAAAGAGAAACGGATATTTGGCTAAGCATAGAATACGGAAAAGAAGGGCTAATATATTCACATATGTAACAGATATCCCATTTCCTGCCAATATATATACTTGGAAAGTAGTGCGAAGGTGGCGGGCACAGAAAACGGCAACTAGGAATACGATCCGTCAGTTTACTTGGTTCTTGGTTGTATGCTTCGTCTGTCAATTTGTATATCGCGGAACTCTGAGTGTTGTTTGCAGGACACGGAGCAATAGAATTTCATTTTTTTAGCCAGCCAACCCACAAGTCCGCCTATCAATTTGTATAGTGCGGAACTCTGGGTGTTGTTTGTAGGACACAAAACTATAGAGGACATGCTTTTCCCTTTAATATAACGTATGTGACGCAAATGTAGTATTTGGCTCCTTTTATCACTTTTACATCCGTAATGAATCGCAATCTTGAGCCTGCCAGCCTTGGAGTCCATCTGTCAATTTATATATCCCAAAACTTTGAGTGTTGTTTGAAGGACACAGAAAAATAGAAGTGCAACGTTGAGCCAGCCAGCGCACAAGTCCGCCTATCAATTTTTATATCGCGGAACTATGGGTGCTACTTGTAGGACACAGAACAATAGAGGCCCAATTTAGACACACTCAGTCGAAACGAGTGAATCCGCCAACCCGCACAGCGAGGCATTTTCGGGAAAAAAAAAATGATTTAAGTAACTAGAAAGAGAAACTATAGGGGATAAAAGAGTGGGAAAATAGAAAGGCGGAGGGAAATTTCCGTAAGCGCGAATTGGTTTGAAACAAGCCCCATTGTTGCAAAACCATCATTTTCTAGTAATTGTCAGCAAATGCTTTGTTGAAGATTAGATTTTATTGCAACTTGTGGGTGTAAGTGTGTTCTTGATACATTCTTCCATGACTGTAACGTATTAACTTAAGTATTAAACTTCTTTCATTATGGGTTGTTAACATTAAAGCTTAATAATTGCATGTCTAGAAACAAGAATGACGATTTTCCTGCAACATTATGATTTGGTATTGCTATGTTTTATCTACAATGTGAATATAATTGAACGTTGGTTTGAAACTGTGTGTAATCCATTTTTTGTTTGCATAAAATCCTGGTGGATCGACACAGTACATTGTCATATAATTGTTAGATGCTCCATCTTAGAAAAAATTACCTAAGAAAATACAATATCGAAGAACTACGAGACTATCGAACCATGCCAATGAGAAGAGGTGTTAAATCTAGAAAAGAAGCAGCAACAATGACTCCAAGGCAAACTTTTTTAATAGCAAATCCATTTAAAAAAAAAAAAAAAAACATCAAGTACTATACATCTATCCTTAGAAATTGGACCCAGTTCTTTGGGCCAAAACATCGAAAGTATCTGCCAAAAACACAAGCACAGGATCCTCAGCATGCAGGAGCGATCGAGATGCTCTTCAACATGCATACAAAACTGATTACAATGCCTTTGTTTTTAGGAAATCCTTGCAGTTTTATCCTCAATGGATCATCTTGTGGTAAAATTGATAGTTCTCATAAGCTTCACGTGAGGAAGAAGACGAAAAACATTGCAGGGAAACTGGAATAGCCCTTAACTCAAAGTTAGGACACACCAAGAAACCGCCTCTCCACAGTCGAAAAACTTCAGGGACACAGGTTGCACGTGCAATTTCAGAGGCCCAAATTAATGCATTCTAGGTGGAAGGAGATGACTAGTAGAAATATGCCTTGCACTAGTGGGAGTTCTGGTCCTCATTCCCGAAGACGTTAATTGTATATCCAGAGAATGGGACAGTAGTCCCACAATTGAATATTTTTTGGCTTGAAATATATCTTTGTCCCGCAATTGAATATTTTTTTGGCTTGAAATATATCTCCGGGAGCATCAACTTATCATTTGCTTACAGTGAAAGTCTTCCACCCATAACAGACTAATTTTGACCTCTGTAATTCCTACTTTAGAGCTGCAAAGCGGCTATTGCATTCAACATCGGTTTCTTTTCTAAAACTCCTTCTTTTGGTGTTGTTAGGCCCGCCATCACTGAGCCAGGAAGTTCCGCCCATTATGGTTGATTTTAATTTGGGCGGGGGAGTGGGAACAGTCTCTTCATTGTCGTCATCCATTGTCGTATCATCGTCCATCAGATCATCTTCTTCCCACTCAGAATTCATGGCATCAACCTTTGCGCCAGCCATCAATGCAACTGGGCAGGTTCTCTGAGCTGACAAGGTTTCCTTGGAACTCTTTGGCTTGAAATATATCTCTCGGTGTACCAAGTGACAATCTCCTTTTTTGCTCCTGGGCAAAGGGAGATCAGTAGAGAGAATATGCCCTAGAATACTGGAACCTCTAGCCATCATGCCCGAATGTGTTTATTGTATCTGGACATAACTGCTGCCACAAGTTAATGAGAATTTCCGTTTGATCCAGACGATGTTTGAAATGAAAATTGGGGAGGGATAATATAACCCTCCGTAAATCCTGGTTTAATTCATATCAATGGAAGATCTCATGGATCCTTTCGTTGATCAATCACAATCTCCAGGGTTCGTGTGTAATGAGTTATTACCATTAAAGCTCACTAATTGCATATTTAGAAAAAAGTGAGAAGGTGGCGGTGGCGGCGAAGAGTGATTAAGAATTAGAGATTTCTTAAAGGCGCCAACTGGTCGGCGCATGAAAGAGATTGCATCATGTTTGAAATGAATACCTGGAAAGGATAACACTCTTCTCCGCAAATCTTGGTTTAATTCGTAGTAATGAAAAATCTTCTCCGGCCTTCCGGACTTTAATGACAATCTTAATGGTTCATGTAGGATGAATTACTATAATTAAAGCTTAATAATTTCATATCTGGAAATAAGTACGAAGGTAGCGGTGATGGCAAAGAGCGAGCAATCATTGTACATTTTGTCCACCCTCCAACCCGCGAAATAGATTCCAAGAAATGCCCAAGTATGGAAAGCGGTCAGGCGAGTTACAAAAAAAAGGGTCAGAAGATATACCCAGGAGACGTGAGGGGTCTATGGTCATATTGCATCTCAGTGACAGATTTTGGCCGTCAATTTGTATATCACGGAATTTCGGGTGTTGTTTGTGCGTAGGGGAACAGTGCAAGCACAATGTCGAGAGGGAAATTTGTATATTGCGGAACTTTGGGTGTTGTATATAAAATCATGAGACATTTGGAAAAAGGACAAAGTAAATAGAAAGCGAAAGCATACGAGATGAAGGGGAATTTGTTTGCTAATTTGTAAATCGCGGAAGTCAGGGTGCTATTTGTCGACGGCAAAACAATGGAAACTCAATGTTGAACCCGCCTATGCAAGAACCCGTGATTCAAAAAGTTCGTTCAATATCAAACGGGGAAGCGGTCGATCTGGCTGGTGATATAAAATTAACAATGGAAATCTAAAGACGTGAATCCGCCAAATCCGGCACCTAGACATTTTCTGAAAAACGAGTAACTAAAGAAAGGGAAAGCGGATGGAAATTTTCGGAAGCGGGTATTGTTGTAAGAAAGCACCATTGATGGTCTTAACAGTAACTATGGAGTGCATTAAACATGTTAACAGGTTCTTATATCAAGGAATAGATACAGCGAGCGATGTTTATAGTTTCCAGGATCTGTTTGTATAAGAGAAGCGTCGAAAAGTTACAAGAAAATCAATTTTTGGATATTTAAGTAAAGTTTGTGTACTGTTAGCTTCACTGCAAGTATAACAACGATGAATTTGAATTTTAATGTCCTCTCGTTCATATGATTGTTCCATTATACTTCGCATAGTATATATTCTTTTATTTCAATTTGTTTGCTAATTTGTAGATCGCGGAAGTCCGGGTGTTGTTTGCAAGCAGCGGAACAATGGAAACGCAATATTGAACCTGCATATCCGGTAACTCTCCTATTCAGAAAAACGCGAGCCAAAAAGTTTGTATAATATGAAACAAGGAAGTGGTCGGTCGGGCTGGTGATATAAAAGTAACTCAAATCTAAAGACGTTAATCCGCCAACTTCCGCACCTACAAATTTTAAGAAAAATGAGTAATACATACTAAATATGTACTTCTATAAAGTATGGACATGAGATTTTATAGAGCATGTATGGATCCCGCATTCCATACTTAGCCACTTTTTGGATCGTGGGTTCTCGGGCTGGCGGGCTCAAAATTGGGCCTCCATTGTTCTGTGCCCTACAAATAGCACCTAGAATTTCGTGATATACAAATTGACAAGTTGACTTGCGGGTTGGTTGGCTCAACATTGTACTTCTATTGTTTCATGTCCTCCAAACAACACTCAGAGTTCCGCGATATACAAATTGATAGACGGACTCCAGGGTTGAAGGGGCTCAAGATTACGATTGTTTACGGATGGTGATCCCTATCAACTATCTAACATTATCTAAAAACATTATTTCCAATACTAAATTATTGATATTAAATATTGATATTGTACAATTTAATTACACAAAAAAGTTTATACAATATGAAACGGGGAAGCTGTCGGTCGGGCTGGTGATATAAAAGTAAGTGAAATCTGAAGACATGAATCCGCCAATTTCCACACCTAGAAATTTTCCAAAAAATGAGTAGTACATACTAAATATGTGCTTTTATAGAGTATGGACATGAGATTTTATAGAGCATGTATGGATCTCGCATTCCATACTTAGCCACTTTTTGGATCGTGGGTTCTCGAGCTGGCGAGCTCAAAATTGGGCCTCTATTGTTCTGTGTCCTACAAATAGCACCCAAAGTTCCACGATATACAAATTGACAGGCGGACTTGTGGGCTGGCTGGCTCAACATTGCACTTTTATTGTTCTGTGTCCTCCAAACAGCACTCGGAGTTCCGCTATATACAAATTGACAGACGGACTCCAGGGCTGGTGGGCTCAAGATTGCGATTTTTTACGGATGGTGATCCCTATTGTTAGCACTAGTAATCACCTTCAAATTGCATGGAAGGCAATACCAGTACCCATCAGGTTATATGTGAATGTAAAAGAGTTTTGAGGGGTCAAATGGATAAGACTCAAGATGATAATGTTCCAACTCAGAAATTAGGGCTAGCATGCATGAGCAATCAAGGTCTTGGATAAATTCAATCAGTAAGTGGGAGTAAGTATGAACAGTTGGAAGACTTCAGTGAGTGGACTGTAGAGGTTGATGTAAACATCAGGTCTGCATACAACCTAAGGAAGAAAGACTCTTAACACAAGATCTTCTTGAGTTCAGAACATAAGGACACTAAAGAAACATCATGATAATATAATAATTAAACATACATCATAATATCACCACAACCATTCATATGAATCATTCAAAGCATGAACACTTTAGCATTAGAAGCAAATAAGTTGGAAAGAGAAATTGATTTCTATTAACCAAGATGTCTCAAATCAAGTACAGAACCAGTTCACAGCAACTTCATCAAAATATTACAGCATAAGGGATCCTTGCTCAACCATTCAAACCTACTACAGTATTTCATCTATCTATTTATAACAAAAAGGGAGGCAACAACTGCAGGTGCGAGCTGGCCTCCTTCCCATGAAAATCTCTAAGAATTTATTCCATCTAACAACTTGACTAACAACCTATGCTATAAAATGGGAAAGTGTTGGTGACGAATCCAACCAATCTTTGAACTAACTTTATCCCCCTTTGATGCGCAACTCCTTGTTTGCCATGTGTCCTTCAGGCACATGTGGCTGGCATCATGTTGTCAGTTGTTGTCTCTGCAATTCTCTCCATCATCAACTATCCAAAAATTTGTTAGCTCGACCCTCCTGGATTCCTGGTATCTGTTGGTAGCATCTTTGGGTAGCACTTTGAGTAGCGCACTTTGTAGTGCCTTCACCAAATTTCATGAGATTTTGTAGCACAAAATCAAAACTAGACAAGTAGAAAAGGTAGCGCCAAACTTTTGTATCCTCTGTGCAAACTTTAGTCTCTACGAGAATTTTGGTAGCGAATTTCGGTAGCGCCACTCTGGTGTATCTCTCTGTAGGATTCCGTCTCTGCCAAAAATTCGGTAGAAAATTTTGGTAGCGCCACTGTGTATCCTGTCAAACCTTAGGTAGCGTCATCATAATTCACAGCACCTTCACTTGAACATATATAGAATGGGTAGCAACCTCGGGTAGTAGCAGCTTCATTAGTCTTAGGTGTTTTGGTAGCATTGTGGGTAGCAAACTGGTAATTGGCTTTTGAAACTCAGTAGAAACTGGTAATTAGCTAACTAAATTGGTTGTTGAAATCCCACCCTTGGATGTGTGCAGGTATGAACACTTAGAAAATGAGAGGATACCCTGTAATTGGCTTTTGAAACTCAGTAGAAACCACCCGATTTAAGTGTCAGAGGAAGCAGGGGAACAAAGTTGATGAGTAGCGCCTCTAAGTAGCGCACCATACATGCAGAGGATAGAACTTGCTTGGATGATGTGAGCTTAGTAGCAATGGTGGGCAGATGTATCAAACTTTGATATGTAGGTAATGAGATTTACAGGTTTGAAAGGAGGGAAGAAAATGATAGGGTAGAGTGAGGAAAGATCTCCTCCAGCTATGCAGGCTCGATAACCAAAATTCTGAGCGCTATCTTTCTTTGAAATTTATGTGCAAAGGAGGAAAACACAGAATACCTGTGGAATAAAAGGCAGTTTGAAGCCCCAACAATATTTCAGGAAGAAGTCACGAGCATCTCGACCTCCGAATCTACCTCATCATTAGATCTAGTAGCATTGTTGCTACTGACTGGTCAGAACTGGGAGTTTGCGCAGCGCAACAATCTTGAGTTTTTCAAAAATCACAAACCGTTATCAGAGATCGTAAATATGATATCTTCAAAGCATCTTTTAACCAACTCCTAGCGTTGAAAACAAGGAAGAGATGACATCAGCATTGTAATCATAAATCATGGTGGAATATGATGAACAGGAAATGCGCTACAGAAACTCTTGATGAGTTGGCAGCGCTTCATTTCAAAAAATGATTGGACAAGTAAGCAAAGGACAACAAGGCAGGGCTACGAGGGCATGAGCGAGGAAAATGGTCTGTCAAATTCATGGAGTGAATTGATCCTAGTGAAAATTCATGCGGGGGATCAAAGATAAATCATGAACAAAACGGTCCTAAGTCCAAATTTGAATGAGGATCAAAACACAAGTCATGACTCAATACTGTATTTATCAAGGGGGTCCTAACAAACACACTTTTAAAAGGGTCAAATTAAAAAAAAAATCTAAATCTAAGGCTTAGGAAAAGATAAAAGTAAAGGCTAAAAACCCCAGGCAACTTAGTGTGATAACATTGGCTCCACAGGGGATGGCATGCCCCCTACGAGCTGCCAAGAATAAGTAGATTCAGTGCCTTATCCTAAGGCCATGGGGTCAGTTATTGAAACAAAAATAAAATAAATATGATATTAACAATGGCATGCAAAGCCACTCATGGCTCAAGTAAAGTACTTTTTTAGAAAATGCTCATTTACAGGGCCACCAAAAACTTCTTCGTCCTCCATATTCTGCAACTTGAAAGTGTTATTAGAGAATACCTTAGAAATTTTGAAGGGACTGATCCATAAAGATTCAAATTTACAATGCTTTCCTTTATCTTGCTTCGATGCATCCCACTTGAGCACCAGATCGCCCAGTTGAAAATCCTCTTTGTTCACTTTCTTATCGAATGCCTTCTTGATCTTCAGTTGAAGATCGTGTGCTTTATCCACAAGTTGTTCCCGAGTCTGTTGCACTTCAACCAGCTGATGAATCCTTCTGATCATATGATCTGGCTCCCCTTGGTAATCTTGGAAGAATTTTTCCACAAGCAAGGCAAGCTAAGAAGGAAAAATGGCCTCAACTCCATACACCAGCTGGAAAGGAGAAAGGCCCAAGGACCTCTTTGTTGTCACTCTGTCAGCCCACAAAGCAAAATTGATTTTTGAGTCCCGTTCCTTTTTGTTGTCCTGTAACATCTTTTTAATGATCTTTATCAGGCTTTTGTTAGAGGAATCTGCAAGCCCATTCCCTTGGGGATAGTAAGGGGTAGAGTGAACCAATGTGATCCCAAACTGTTCACAGAATTGAATTAATGGTTCAGTGTTGGGAGATGCAGCATTATCAGTGACAATTATGTTCGAACACCCAAACCTTGCCATAATGTCCTCAAGGAAACCAATGATCACTTTGTGGGAAGCATTCATTGTAGGGATATCCTCTATCCACTTAGTAAAGTAATATGTAGCAGTCAATATCCATCTATGTTGACCACTGGAAGCGGGATGAATTTCCCTGATAAAATATAGGCCCCACTATTGAAAGTGTTGAATTTTTAATGAAGATTTGTACCTTGGACAAGTGGTTCCTATGGGTTTTTAAACTTTTACCTAGGAATGTGGTCCACAACTTAAAAGTGGGTCTTTTTCATAAAGTCACTTTATAAATGGTAAAGTGAACTTTAAATTAGAAAGTG
>ML819077.1:0-59456 GCA_009831015.1 Picea engelmannii | reverse complement strand
TAAGAGTCACTTAGGGATTCTAAAGGAGGAAAAAGACCAAATGAGAAGTCATTCTTTCCAAGAGAGATTGAGAGATTGAGAGAGAGCAAGAGAAGAGAAAGTTTCTAATTTTCTGAGAAGAAAAAGGCAGCAGAGAAGAGGCACGAATTCCAAGGCAAAGCTAGGGCACGGATTTCGAGGCATCCATCAGGAGGACAATCCGTATGGTACGGATTTGGTACGTCTACTTTTATTTTTTTGTTTCAGGCCGTACAACAGCACGCAAACCAAGAAAAACAGGCGCAATTAATGATCTGTACAGGTCGTACGGCCGTCGTATAGTTGCAATAAATTCTGGGCACGTTTTTCAAGAAATCTGTACATCATTTAATGTTGTGACAGTTCGTACGGTACGACTGTATGTGCACAGAATTCGAGGTGGCAGATTTTTGGTTTCTTCCTGTCAATTTCAAGCACGGAAATCGAGGAAGAGATAAGTAAAATTCTGTTGGTTTTATTTTGCTGATATGTAATTTCCAGAAATTGAAGAAATAAGAACTCCCTCTCTCTCACTGGTTTTCCCCACATTGGGGTTTTTCCAGGGTCAATTGACCAAAAATCATTGTGTCATTAAATGTTTTCTTGCTGGTTTAATTTCTGAGTTTTAAGACAGCCATTGAAAAGATCATTTATTTCATGTGTTTCAATCAAATTTCATTTTGAATAATTAATGCATATTAATGTCTGCAAATTTCATTAATATTGGGAATGGGCATTAAACATTTGGAGTGATAAGGAGTGATTGAAACCGGGATTGGGATAAATTGCAGAAGTGAGAAAACACAGAAAAAATCAACAGAAAGGGTCCCGAAGATGCCACAGGCTTTAATGGCAAAGACTTGAGCTACTTCTTTCCAAAGAATTTCTGACATTTAACACGGGCTCTGATCTTAGAAAAAACATCGGTGAACAAACTAGGCCAGAAGTACCCAGCCCTGAGAATCTTGTATGATGTGGTTCGCCAATAATGATGCCCCCCACATAAACTGTCATGAAAATCAGACATAATCTTTTGGGCTTCTTATGGGTCTAGGCATCTCAAAAGTACTCCCAATGGGTCTTTCCAATACAAGAATTGATCAATAAGGTAGTATTTGATCGATTTGAGTTTTAAGGCTCTCACCTTGTTCTTTTCCATACCATCTGGAGGCTGTAATTTCTGTAGAAAAAATATGATGTCCTTGTACCAACCGCAATCTGCGAATGTAGGGGTGACTTGAGAACCTTTGTCAGTCAATTCAGCCTGTTGATTTTCTGAACATGAGTTGATGAAATTTACCCCCAAGGCTGAGCAATTTGATTCAGCCAACAACTTGGCTAAACCCTGGCCTTTAACCAATTTGGTAGGCTTAATCTCAAGATCAAATTCAAGGATTTTAGCAATCCACTTGCTCCTTTTTCCGTCTATATCTGGCTGAATAAGAATCTCCTTTGCAAAAGTTGATGGGACATAAGCAATGACTCTTGAATGCAACACATAAACTCTAAAATACTTGAGAGCTTTAACCAATGCATAGGCTTGCTTATTCATGATGTCATATTTTAATTCAGCATCTCTCAATGCCTTGTTGAAAAAAGCAATGGGTTGCTCTAAGCCTTCAACGTTCTTCTGCAATAAAACAGTTGTTACTGTATCAAATGAAGCGAAAGAAAAAATAAGAAAATCCTTGGAGTAGTCTGGGATGATAAGGATCGGGGCTTCAGTAAAGGATTTCTTTATATGATCAAAATAATTGTGGGACTCAGCAGTCCATTTGGTTTCATTATTTTTTCTCAACATAGTTGTGATGTACTTGACCAACTCGGCAAAATTTGACACAAAACTTCTCAAAAAATTAATTTTTCCCAAAAATGATTGAACCTCTTTTTTGGATCTAGGAAGTGACAAGTTGTGGATAGCTTCAACTCTGTTGGAATCAATCCTTACCCCTTCAGCTGACACAATATGCCCCAATACGTTTCCCTCCTTCATGGCAAACAATGATTTTTTTGGATTCAAAGAGAGACCAAATTTTCTACATTTCAAGAAGACCTTTTTTAAATGATCATAGTGTTCTTTATCAAATTTAGAGAACGCTGTTATGTCATCTAAATAGATAAAAACAAACTTGTCCTTCTCTCCAATAAATGATATGTCCATAGCTCGCTGAAAGGTCGCCCCTGCGTTCATCAAACCAAAGGGCATCTTGGCGTACATAAACGTACCCCAAGGAGTGGTGAAGGCAGTCTTTTCTCTATCTTCTGGTAAAACAGAAATCTGATTATAACCAGAAAAACCATCAATCATGGACATCATGGTCGCACCTGTCACCCTTTGTAATATGTGCTCCATCTTGGGCAAAGGGTAATTATCCTTTTTAGAACTTTTGTTCAGATTCCGGAAATCAACACAAAGTCTGATTTCTCCATTTTTTTTTCTCACCGGGACCAAGTTGGCCACCCATTCAGAATACCTCAAAGGAATAATAATTTTAGCATCTAAAAGATTTTTTACCTCTTTTTCCATGACAGGTAGCAACATAGGATTGATTTGTCTCAACTTTTGCCTGAAGGGTTTGGTCTCTTCCTTTAATGGGATCTTGTGCTCTATAATGTTGGTGTCATAAGTTTTGAGATCTTCATAAGTCCAAGCGAATACATCAACAAATTCCTTTAACAAATCAATATATTCTTCCCTCTGCTCTCTTGATAGGCTGCTTGACAACTTGACATATTTTGGATCCTTTTATGTGCCCAAATTGCACTCAATTATGTCAGCACCCTCAATGGACACTTTCCCCTTCACTGCCACATCATTTCCATCAAATAATCTTTCCAAAAGAACTAGCCCTTTTGGAATGTGGCTTCTATGTAGCTGCACAATATGATGACTAGCAATTTTATTAAGGAAAACATCAACATGAGGATTAATTTCAGAGTCATGATCCTGGTCAATGTGTAATGCAGAAAACTCATCAACAGTTTCGAGGAATTTTTTAAGTTCTAGATCATCTTCGAACACCTTCCAATATTTTACATTGTCCGGTATAGAAGGCATGTACTTGACTTCTACATCATACTTGAGTTTAGGTGGTAAGGGGAATCTGAAATTGCTTGCTGATACAACCAAAGAATCATCCATGGTATTCTCTTCTCTAGGAATAAATGAAATGTTAAAAGCTGAGAAGAAATTGTCCACCAAGTCCCACACTTCATTCATGTAAGATCTAAGCCTAGGGTGCTTCGTTTGATAAAGATTTTTAATCTGATGGACTATTAATTCAGCATCATCAAATACTGATAGCTCTTCTATCCCCATGTCTTTAGCAGCCCTCAATCCCAAGACAAGAGCTTCATACTCTTATTAGTAGTTTCAAATTCTAGTTGGTATGACAAAGATATAATCTCTTGAGCTGGTGAGACAAAGACCACTCCAGTACCAACACCTTCCTTAGAAGAGGCTCCATCAAAGAACATCTTCGAAATAGAGGTGGTTAGAGGAGACTCCTCACAAAAGGTAACGAACTATTTTATGATTTCAAGAGGAGGTTCAGGAGTATCGGTGAGATGGAAGATGCTAGATCCCAAATCAGTATCAAGAGAAAAAATAGGATGGTTTGTGGGGTTTGCTTCATCACTAATGATGTAAGCCAATTGAGATTCCCTGTAAAGTCTTCTATGCTCCCCCCGAAAAATGGGAATGGTAGCATATGAGAGATCCATCTGCAAGGTTCCCCCAAGTCTTTTTATCCAAGACCTTGATAAGAGCATGCTGAACTTGGGGGTAACATCATCCACCACGATATCCATGACTACGCTTTTTATGGACAGCTGAAATAGGGTCACAACCAGATCCTTAATGACTCCAAGACACTTCACTTTCCTGGAGTCAAAAGACTATAAGTCGTGGTAAGTCTTTGTGATTTCTAACCCAAGTTCATCCAGAACAGTTTTTGGCATGAGATTGTGGGATGCCCCTGAATCCATCAAACAATTATGCAGCACCTTATCATGAATATTCAGTGATGTATAGAAAGGAGGGGATGAATCATATTTATCTTCTATCAATGGACCCAATATAACCATTGGTTTTCCATCTTGCAGATTTACTGAATCAGTGGCACTTGGAGAGGCTTCGGGTTGTAACATTTTGGACAGATATTTTTTTAATTCTTCATTTTTTATCAATTCCAAAAAAAGGTGTTGGGATCTTGATTTTTGGGATCTCATTCTCAAAGTTGAAGGAAGAAGAAGACTTCAAGATCTCTTTCGTTTCAGGGGTAGAATTTTTGACCGGAACTTGGGGATTTTGAGTGTCTTTTTCCTTACTGCTAACTGTCACAGCCTTGGCAGAATTTTCTTTTTGGGCAGGTTGATTGGGAGCATCAGTTTTTTCTTCATTCTTTTTGGATCTTAGATTATATCTATTAGTACTTTATTTTGCTTTCTCTCCCTTACTTAATTCATTTATTTGAATATCCATCAAGGATTGCTCATAAGCAGATTGAGTCAAGTGAGGGGATGGGGATGTGTCACCTAACCAATGAATCTCATGATCAACTTCTTCCTCCTCTCCTTCTTCATCAGCAACCAGGTTGTTATGTAAATGAGTTTGTACCCTTTGATCATCTCTCTCTTTGTTTCTGGGATCTTTGGGAAGGATTTGGGGAGCATTATTTGGTCTCCTGAAGTTACCTCTGTTAATAGTATTTTGAGTATTTTTGTAGGTCTATTTTACTTCCAATTTTAACTTCTCTATCTCAGTAGAAAGGGATTTTACTAATTTGGTGAGCTCGTCTACTTAAGGATGAACAGTATGGGAGTCAGAGGTCGAGGCTTCAGTTCTGCTTTTTTCTCCTGTCCCTATCAGATTTCCCTCTGAGTTTATCAGATGTCACTATGTTGGATTCCACCTCCAAGGTTGCATCTTTCATATGAACTAAAGAGTTTGATCTTCTTTCTCTCAGTAGAAGGCAAAACCCAGGGTCAAAGGCACTAGCATAAGTGATTTTTGCAGAGGTTTCAGTGGGTTTTATCTCATCGGGAATCTTATTGTACATTTTGTTAAATCTTTTTAAAAAGACAGAGACAGACTCTCCCTCTTTCCTTTTTAGGGATCCAAATTCAACGATGTAGTACAAAAAGTCTTTTTTGTCCCCCTAGTGCCTCAAGAAGGCCTCGTCTAACGCCTCAATGCCAGTAATGGATTCAAGGGCCAAACCCCTAAACCACTTCCTAGCCTCACCAAAAAGGCTTTGGGTGAAGACCCTCATCCACACATCCTCATTTTCAATGTTTTGAATATCTGCATAGCTGTAGAAGGCAGCAAGATGTTACTCAACGGTTATATCTTCTTCTACCGTGAATTTGGGCATGTATTTCAAATAATCTCCAGGAGGGAGGGCATTCACTAGTTGAGGTAAGACAAGAGGGGCATATCTTGCAGCCACTATGGCATCCATCCTATTTGCACGGGGGTTAGCACCTGCCATTGGATTTTGAATTCTTGGTGAACAAGGAGGAGAAGGGGACTTGGTTGTGTGTAGCTTAGGTGAAAAAGGAATGTATGAAGGGAAAATTTCAGTTTTCACAGTAGAAGGTTGAGTCTTGGAAGAATATGGTAAAGTCTGGAAGGGGGAGGAGGTTTTCTTTTCTTTGGCAGCAGACATTTTAACAGGAGGAGCGGTAGCAAAACCTAAAGTAGGAAACTCCTCAAGACTCTCAAGACTATACCACTTTACAATATCAGGGGAAGAAAGAATTTCAAAGCTTTATTCTTTCAAATCAGTTTCGAAAGAGGAGTATTCAATAGGAAACTTTTGAAAATCAAGATTCTTAGATACTTCAACAGAAGGTAAAGAAGGATTTCTTGATATAAGAACTGAAGTATTAAGAGTGGAATCAGGAAACTAACCAGAAGCACTTGTAGCAGCATCAGAAAAACTTTCTTGAGAAGCTTTTCCCTTCTTGATTATCTTCTCTGGGTCAGCCTCAGGTGGAACCAAAGGTAACTGTGGATTTGATTTCGTATGTCTACCTTTAGGCACCAGAGATGAAACAATGGAGTCGCCAGGTGCAAGCTGCAATCTTCAAGATACTGAGTTCTGATGCACCTTCAAAACTAGTAAGCTGTGTCGTTTAATCCCAGGGAAAATTCTTCAAATCGTTCCTCGACAATGGCGCCAAGAATCTTAGCACTAAGAATCACCTTCAGATTGCATGGAAGGCAAGCCCAGTACCCATCAGGTTATATGTGAATATAAAAGAGTTTTGAGGGGTCAAATGGATAAGACTCAATATGATAATGTTCCAACTCAGAACTCAGGGCTAGCATGCACGAGCAATCAAGGTCTTGGCTAACTTCAATCAGTAAGTGGGAGTAAGTATGAACAGAGGGAAGATTTCAGTGAGAGGAATGTAGAGGTTGTTGTAAACATCAGGTCTGCAGACAAACTAAGGAAGAAATACTCTTAACACGAGATCTTCTTGAGTTCAGAACTTAAGGACACTAAAGAAACATCATGATAATATAATAATCAAACATACATCATAATATCACCACAACCATTCATGTGAATCATTCAAATCATGAACACTTTAGCATCAGAAGCAAATAAGATGGAAAGAGAAGTTGATTTCTATTAACCAAGATGTCTCAAAGTAAGTACATAACCAGTTCACGGTAACTTCATCAAAATATTACAGTATAAGGGAGCCTTGCTCAACGATTCGAACCTACTGAAGCATTTCATCTATCTATTTATAACAAAAAGGGAGGCAATAGCTGGAGGTGTGAGCTGGCCTCCTTCCCATGAAAATCTCTAAGAATTTATTCCATCTAACAACTTGACTAACAACCTATGCTATAAAATGGGAAAGTGTTGGTGACTAATCCAACCAAACTTTGAACTAAATTGATCCCCCTTTGATGTGCAACTCCTTGTTTTCCATGTTTCCTTCAGGGGCATGTGGTTGTCATCATGCTGCCAGCTATTGTCTCTACAATTCTCTCCATCGTTACCTATCCAAAAATATGTTAGATCGACCCTCCTGGATTCCTAGTATCTGTTGGTAGCATCTTAGGGTAGCACTTTGAGTAGCGCACTTTGTAGTGTCTTCACCAAATTTCATGAGATTTTGTAGTGCAACCTCAAAACTAGACAAGTAGAAAAGGTAGCGCCAAACCTTCGTATCCTCTATGCAAACTTCAGTCTCTGCGAGAATTTTGGTAGCGAATTTTGGTAGTGCCACTCTGGTGTATCTCTCTGTAGGATTCTATCTCTACCAGAAATTCGGTAACGAATTTTGGTAGCGCCACTGTGTATCATGTCAAACCTTAGGTAGCGCCATCATAATTCATAGCACCTTCACTTGAACATATACAGAATGGGTAGCAACCTTGGGTAGTAGCATCTTCATTAGTCTTAGGTGTTTCGGCAGCATTATGGGTATCAAACTGGTGGAATATCAAAACTAGACTATTTCGTAGCGCCATAGTGCTACGAAACATTTGCACTATTACTGCCAAAGGGATTAATTCTTTGTAAAAACCCAAAAATCTAAACAGTAAGGACTAAAAGCCTGTACAGGTGGTAGAGATAGTGTTTCATCAATAGTTTATCCTCACAAAAAGGGACCATCTTCAAAAATGGAGTTCACCTTTCACCAACTACTTCATTAACCTGATACTTGACCTTACACTCTTTCTTGGAAAAGTAGGACCTTCCTTTGACACAACAGTCTTCTTCCTTTTAGCAGTGACAGGCTTCTTCAATGGAGCTATGCTTTCCTTGGCTGATGGTGTCTCCTTTTCAATAGCAGCTTCAACCAATACCTACAAGTTCCTTTGAGCCACTTCATCTTGAAAATGTTGAAACTCTGCTTTGAGCTTTTTGTTCTGAGACTGAAAGTCTTTGTTCTGCCTAATAAAGTTTTTGAGTTGCCTATGGAGAGGATGGGCCTTTCTTGCTTCAAACCTTGCTAGGTAAAGAGTGTGGTTGTAGCCATCCATGAGTTCTTTCATCTTAACCCTGTCAGACATGGCTTATGTTTTCAAATCAGCCAGCTCCTTCCTAGTATCCCTAAGTTTCCTAATAAATCTTTTAAATGTCTGGTTGTCATGTGGAGTAGTGACGTGAACAGTCTCAACAAGATTTTTCATGGTTTTCTCTTCCTGCATGACAGGAATTACCTTGTCTATCTCATCAGGCTTCTCGATGTCTTTGCCTTTATCTTTCTTCTTCTGTACAGGGATTTCTTCTTTCTTCTCCATAGGTTTTCCAATGCCTTGGCCCTTATCTTTCTTTTTCTGTAGGAAAGAGACTTTATGTAGGGATTGTTCTTCAAAAGTCTCTTTAGAAGTTGTTTCTATTGTGAAAGTCTTTCTGACCTTGATGTTGGTTGTTGAAGGAGACGAGGAGAAGTGTAGCTTCTTCCCTTTCTTTGTTTTAGGTTTAGTAGAAGAAGGAGCTTATTCTAACTCTAGTGGAGGAGGGGGTGAAAGATCTCTCTGTGGAGAATGACAAACTTCCTCCTCCGTTCCTGCAACCTCCTTGATGACCTCTTGATCTTGAATAGGAACTCTGCCCTTTCTCTTCTTGCTAGTACCTACTTTAGCAGCACTGGTGGATGGTAAAGGGCTTGCTATCTGCAACTGAGGAGTAGCTGCTATATCAAACTTGAAGTGAGAATCAATAACAAAATGTTCCCATGAGATGTCTTTCTTACCCACTTCTTCAGAAACTAACATTCTAATTAATCCATTGTGAAAGATGCTAGTATCCACAACCTTAGACTTGGATTGAATCATGTTTGACATCTTGGCTATGCTCCTTAGCAAATAGTAGGGAATATTCATTTCAATTTTACCAGTAAAATGCAGCAGAATCCTTATATGGTACTGGTATAATGTATTGAACCTCCCTTCACACGTAAAGTACCTCTGAATGATCCTCAATATCTTGTCAAACTAATCAATCAGATGATTCCTTGGCACACCTTTAGACAAATTACTAGCTTGATGTTTAGGCCTAAGGAAATCTTTGGCATAGGCTGTATTCAAAGCCATGGCTTTAAACCATTTCTCACATGTGATAGGGATTCCTGTAGAAGCTGAAATAGAGGCCTCAGTCACCTCAAATTCTAGATCCCCTACATTGGTTCTCAGGCCATCAAAATGTAAGGAAAACTACTTTGTCACCTCAGGATGACCTCTTTGCATATTTTGGCAGAAAGAGAGGCATCCCACCCTTTGAAAAACTTCTCTGGCCATGGGCTCTGCCTCAAATAGATGCATGTCCACAGGCTCGGTTCTGACCACCTTACCTCCCTTGTGTGACTTCTTCATCTGAGGAGTCTCCCTATTTTATGATAAGACCTTCTTATGGATATGGAGTGGTGATAACCAGGAGGACCTAAAGTCAAGGCTCAAGTGGACAAAACTTCCCTTAAACCAGACTGGTTACTAGCTAACTAAATTGTCTGTTGAAATCCCACCCTTGGATGTGTGCAAATATAAACACTTATAAAAAGAGAGGATACCCTGTAATTGGATTTTGAAACTGGGTAGAAACAACCCAATTTAAGTGTGAGAGGAAGCAAGGGAACAGAGTTGTTAAGTAGCACCTCTAAGTAGCGCACCGCACATGCAGAGGATAGAAATTGCTTGAACTCACTCAACATTGCACTTCTATTGTTTTGTGTCCTTTAAACAACACTCGAAGTTTTACGATATACAAATTGATAGACGGACTCCAGGGATGGTGGGCTCAGATTGTAAATGTTTACGGATGGAGATCCCTATCAACTATCTAACATTTTCTAAAAACATTATTTTCAATACTAAATTATTAATATTAAATATTGATATTGTACAATTTAATTAGACAAAAAAGTTTGTACAATGTGAAATGGGGAAGTGGTCGGTTGGGCTGGTGATATAAAAGTAAGTGAAATCTAAAGAGGTGAATCTGCCAACTTCTTCACCTAGAAATTTTCTGAAAAACGAGTAATACATACTAAATATGTGCTTTTATAAAGTATGGACACGAGATTTTATAGAGAATGTACAGATCTCGCATTCCATACTTAACCATTTTTTGGATCGCGGGTTCTTGGACTAGCGGGCTCAAAATTGGACCTATATTGTTATGTGTCCTACAAATAGCACCCAGAGTTCCGCAATATATAAATTGACAAGCGGACTTGCGGGCTGGTTGGCTCAACATTGCACTTCTATTGTTCTGTGTCCTCCAAACAGCACTCGGAGTTCCACGATATACAAATTGACAGACGGACTCCAGGGCTGGCGGGCTCAATATTGCGATTGTTTAAAGATGGTGATCCCTATCAACTATCTAACATTATCTAAAAACATTATTTTCAATACTAAATTATTAATATTAAATATTGATATTGCACAATTTAATTACATAAAATTATTAAAGGATGTTAAATATATTATTTAAAAGAAAAACCTGCGTATTCGGAAACTCGTGATCCAAAAAGTTTGTACAATATGAAACGGGGAAGTGGTCGATCGGGTGGTGATATAAAATTAAGTGGAAATATGAACACGTGTATCCGCCAACTTCCGCACCTAGAAATTTTCCGAGAAACGAGTAATACATACTAAATATGTACTTTTATAAAGTATGGACATGAGATTTTATAGAGCATGTATGGATCCCTCATTCCATACTTAGCCACTTTTTGAATCGTGGGTTCTCGGGCTGGCAGGCTCAAAATTGGGCCTCTATTGTTTCGTGTCCTACAAATAGCACCCAGAGTTCTGCGATATACAAATTTACAGGTGGACTTATGGGCTGGCTGGCTCAACATTGCACTTCTATTGTTCCATGTCCTCCAAACAGCACTCGGAGTTCCGCGATATACAAATTGACTGACATACGACAAGACTGGTTGGCTCAAGATTGTGATTGTTTACCGATGGTCATCCCTATCAACTATCTAACATTATCTAAAAACATTATTTTCAAATACTAAATTACTAATATTAAATATTGATATTGTAAAATTTAATTACATAAAATTATTGAAGGATGTGAAATCTCTTATTTTCAAAAAAATGAGGGAAACAAAACAAAGCTTTTTTAAATTCTATTACTGCAAACATAACAACGACCAATTTGAATTTTAAGGGCCTCTTGTTGATATGATAGCACAATTGGAATTTGCACAATATATATTCGTTTATTTCAAATTATTCCAGGAGGTTAATTTTACCAAGTTCATCGATCAAGGAAAAGTGATAAAACAATCCACATACTACATTTGCGTCACAACGCCATACAAATTGGCAGGTGGACTTGCGGGCTAGATGGCTAAAAAATTGCAATTCTATTGTTTCGTGTCCTCCAAACAACACTTGGAGTTCCATGATATACAAATTGACAGACAAAGCATACAACCAAGAACCAACTAAACTCCAAAGAGGCCGCAAGCAAGATCCCATAAGGTTCCATAGAGAAACACGCATCGACCTTTGCATCAAACAATTTGATATACAAAGAAAACAAGTCACGGCATTGGTTTTCTTACATCTGGTATATGTTCCCACAAGAAAATAACCGAAGCCATGGGATATATGGGGTTTGTTGCCATGCTTCCCATTTTTGGACCGAACAATCTTATGTGCATGCAATCTCAAGTACTCGAGCCCGACGAACATTCATTTGGGTGTTGAAGATATATTACAGAGACACATGAGATATTTTTGTTTCCTGCCAAAGCTTCATATTTTTTTTTCTTGTCTTTTATTTTTTTATTTTTTTTCTTCTTCAGTCGATATGAAATATTGCATTGTCCTCATTTAAGGTAAATTTGTTGTGTATCTGAAAGTCGCGCAGCATGTAGACATTGCTTTCCTATTTCTGTAGGTATGCTTTATACGACAATTCTGCCAACCTAGGAAGCACATCTTGTAACAAAGGTTGCCTAATTGTACAATGCACGGTTGTGTTGCCCACAGTTCGGATGGCAGCATTGAGGCAATGTCCATATATATATGGACATTTTTCATCGCATCGCAGACAATCAATCGTATCATCACTTATCAAAGCGGAAGCAGAAGCAGGATAGTTGCATTTCGCACATACAGGCTCAAAGGGGGTCGAGTGTGCATTCCTTGCAACCAAAATACCTTCAACCTGGAAACGTGAGCATAGGAATTAATACATTGAACAATATAATACACAACTGCACCCCCCCAAAAAATAAAAAATAAAAAATAAATAAAACAAGTCGCAGAAATTTGGTGAAGGCTATTTGTATAAGCAAAGTGAGGATGATTATGTGGATGTATACACACAAGAGTTGTAGAGCTAGCTAGTTTCTTTAGATCCTATACTATGTATGCTCGCAACTTTGTTACAATTGTTGCTTGGGTTGTGCGAAAGATCATTTCTCTAACATCCCTTTTCTTTGTTATATTTTTGAAGAGCATAAGTGGAAACTGCTTTATGCAATTGTTGTTCCATTGACGAAAACAAATTTGAATAGGTATCGAACAATGGCAGCTACAACATGGAACAATGAAATATTTGTGTAACTTACCCGAGATACATGCACATGCGAAAGTAAAGGACAAAACTGGATATGGAAAACGGTACCATTGCCTTGTCGCTGTCCAACTCTCCATCCTTTATATGGAGAATGTGTTGTGAGCCAAGTTTTCTCGCCAGTGTGATAGTTGCGCCAATGGTTCTGATTGGATAAATATCATTGCTTTGTGCAAGTTGGCTGATAGTTGCATCCGAGACCAAATGATAATCTGAACAAACAATAGGAATTTTTTCCACAATACTTGTTTCGTTGAGCGAAATAATCCGATCAAAATCACCACGGTCATATACTGTTTTGGGAAATATATTAAAATTTGTAATGGATATCCCATTACCCGTCAATATCTTTTCTGCATGTTTTTGGACAAGTTGTGTAGGAATAGTCAGTGTGATTGTCATCATGGCCTCCTTGTCTGTCATGTCAGCACGCATAATGGATCTAGTTTTGTTTTCCTTGTCCAAGTAGGTGCTATAGACGACCATTATGTCCCCGATGAACACTTGTCCAGTTCGGCAGTTGTTCAAGCCCTCTATTGATAGTACTTTGGGTGTTACAACTCTAGACTTGGTGACAATTTTTGAACAGGAAAACTAAAGTGAATGGTAGTGTGCATTTTCTTTTTGTATTCTTTTTTCACTGGCATAAATCTACAAGTAGACGCATAGCTTCGATGAACTATGGAACCAGAGTTTTGCAGCCACACCTCTTAGTCTGTGGAAGTTGCACTATGTTCGGCGTCTCGCTTATACTTGTTGATACTTCTTGTGAACTGCAAACCATGTATTGCAGATGACATCGGCATATTCACCATGCCATAGATGAATAAATAGCCAAGGATATTCGTTTGGTAAACATACTAGGAACATAATGTATGCATCTTTACCTTTGGCCTTGTCGGTCTGTTGATGTTTGGGATGACTGACTGCTCATGGCCATGTCACTAGTCCAACTTTTTATGATGCAAGCATGTGTAGATGAGCATCAGAAGGACTAAATAAGAATATGCATTCTATATTGTCCATAATAGTTCTTAATGTCACATGCAAGGTGGAAGGAGATGGAATATGAAATAGGGTGTCAAGGAATATACTCATGAAACATGAGGACCCGAGCGTAAAATTATATGCCTCTGATTTTTTTACTGGAAAAATGTGTAATAGTAAACAGGGCGTGATAGCGGGGCACGACGGCCAATCTATATATCGCGGACCCCCGGAAGCCAGGGGAGCAATCTTGAACCCGCATGCCCGACACCCGCAATCGACAAAGTGGGTAAGTATGGAATAAGGTAGAAGCGTGACCATAAATGTGAAACCATTAGTCCGCCAACCGACACACCAAGGCATTTTCGGAAAGACCACTAAGCAGAGAAATTAGAAAGCAAAAGGGATAATAGAAAATGGAAAAAGTAGAAATGTGGAGGGCAGAAAGGCCCATTGTTGTCAAGTCATCATTTTCTAGTCTAATATTATATGCCCCCATCCGGTTTGTATATTTAATTTACCAGCACAATTGGTATACCTTTTCGAAGATTTTACCACAGAACCCTCTGTTGTTGCACAGAACAATTCATCTTCCTGTCCAACCAACCTATTTCTTCCAAGGTAGCAACGTCAACTATACAATGGACATGAAGGAAATTTAGTATGAAGACAGACATGTAAATGAAAGAAAAACAGTTCTATTTATTCCAACGTAACAACAAACAGAATACGATGCAGAAAGATATGTAGTATATACATACAAGTAAACCAAAAAATTATAATAATAATAAAAAAAAAAGGTTCAAAGCAGCAGAACAAGCACAACAAATATATAGACAGTAAATCAAATATTAAACACTGGAATATGACATAAGAGTACAGGTATCCACCTCTGTAACTCCTAGTCTACATTCCCTCCAAAGAGTCCATCGTCTTCTCCAGCCATTATGTTTGTTTAAATGTAGCAATGCAGGAAAAATACAACAGACACGAAGGAGGTTGGTATCCAAGAAGACATGTAATGAAGATAAGTTATTATGTAGGAAGGTACGCAACATCTACCTACAATAAAGTAGGTGAACACATATACAGAAAATAAAGTAAATACAAAACAACGCAATATGAAATAACAATACAATAATGTACCTTTCTATCTCTTCTTCAACCGATGCAGTCAAGACTCCATCGTTTTCTCCAGCTATTCTATTTGTTTGAATGTGGGAATGCACAAAATACAATGAACATGAATGGAAGTTGGTATGCACTGGAGAACAAGTAATATGTACATACAGTAAATGAGACTCAACAAATAGAATAAAATATAGGCAGAAACATGAATCTTTGCGCTTCTCCATCCATAGTTGTAAATATGTAATTTTTCTCCCTGCCCAAAATATATTACAAGCCACAAAATATTACGAAATTGCATGGCCATAGCTAAATGATTTTTGGTTTTCCATGGCAAAGTATCCAGATATGCTTCCACCCATCGAAATACATGTTCTTTATCCTCTACACATATTGTTGTGCCCACGATACAAGATTTTGGTTTTCCGTGGCAAACTACCCAGATATGCTTCCAGACATGGAAATATAATTTTGCAGTATCTTTGTTGTACATATCATATCTCAACTATAAGACAAATTGTATCGTGGTCACACAAGTCTATGTAGAGGATAAAGAACATGTATTTTCATATGGACACATTTCACCATATATGGTTTATAAGTGCAGCTTGCATATGTTTTATTTTAACAAAAAACACTGAAGCACCAACAAAATCTCACAGCGGAACAGATATCAACCTCGCCAGACAGGGAAAATAACACAACCGCATGTCCACTTGTGTGTAGTTGAACATCGTAAAGCGCGCAAAAAATAATAATACATACATAGAAAAAAAAAACTCCAACTATCGGCGCAGGACCCCAACCCTGCAAATTCGAAGCAAACAAAAGAAAACAGAAGCACCAAACCAGCGAGAAAGCACGAACAGGGCCAACCGCAGCCCTGGGGCCCCAAATCGTAAACCTGATCCAAACAAACACAACCAACAACCAACAAACCAATGAACAAGCAACAACCACCGAACCAGTAAACAACATATGTATCTCCAACGATTATGAAACTGCAGCTGAAGCACAGAAGGAACTGGAAACATATGACGAGCATGCCAGTAGAAATAAGAAAACATTCTTACTTTCAAACTGCAAACACTGAACAACAAAGAAGGAATAGAAAATGAAATTGTGCATGGAAACTTACTCTGAAACGATGAAACGCAGAAGCGCAGGTCGAATTGTGAACCAAACAACAACAACAAGCAGCAACCGACGAACCAACAAAGAAGAAGCACTCATTGAACCAGTAAACAATGTATGTAGCTTCAACAATGACGAAATTGCATTGCAAGGCTAGAAGAAGGATGAAACATACAATGCCTATTCAACTGGCGGTGGACAACAATATTGTCCAAAATCACTACAACATTGTATGGAAAATTTCGAGGAAAAATGTACTCCGAGAAGCGTATTTAGATAAACATTTAAGGTTGTCAGGTTGTCTAAGGGCCTCGTGGTATGCAAACATTTAAGTTGTCAGGCCTGTTGGACGACCTCTCGTCATGTAAACATTTAAGCTGTCAGGCCTATTCAAGCACCTCAAAAAAAGTGTCGATACATTTCAATACAAATACAAAGGAGTAATAATAATAATAGTAGCACCTCGCTATAGTCCCTTTATGCCTTCGGCAGGGACTAATAAAAAAAAAATCACAATACAAGGTTATAAACTTTGGAATTATCGATCACTATAAACCTTGGATATCTAAACATTTCAATATGATTAGTACAAATAAAAAAAACACCGTATATGATCTAAGACAATGCTAGCAGAAGATGCTAAGACAAACATTCGAACTAATGCTAGCATTAATCCACCTTTGTGCAATGCATAAGAAAATATATGATTCAAAAAGACCGTATACGATCAAATACTTTGGATATGCCAACATATATAACATTGGGAATAGGGAAGCCGACAATAAGACCTCCAATTTGTTATCCAATCAGATCATTACATATATGATACTTTTTTGTTATATAAAAATCAATATTTTTAGTTCCCTAGTTCCAACAATAGATAGTATGGAAATATTTATGGTCAAAGGACAAACTAATAGGAAGTCAACAAACTATCGATCGTTATAGTCCCTCTATGCCTTCGACGGGGATTAATAACATGTCATCATGTATTCTTATAATTTTTGTATTTGAATTTAATAATAACAAAAGTACCAAGTCATCACATTTTAGTAGTTACAAGTGAATTATAAAATTTACATGTTCAAGTTTTGAAAAAATATATAATGGGGTTTATGTATTCAAAAGTAACAATGACAAAAGTAGTGAGTCATCATACATTTATGTATTAAAAAAAAATAGTGAATCATCTAGTATATTTAAAATTAGTAAAATTCACATTGATAGAATTTACTTGTTTAAATTATAAGGGAAATATGTAATAAGTTTTATGTATTCAAAAGTAACAATAACTTAGATAACATATCATCATATATTCTTATAATTTTTATATTCAAAGCTAACAATAACAAAGGTACTAAGTCCCTACATATTTGTAGGGACAAGTGAACTAGTAGAATTTACATGCTTAAGTTTTGAAGAAAACCTACAAGCGAACTAGTAGAATTCACATGCTTAAGTTTTGAAGAAAATATGTAATGGGTTTTATGTATACAAAAGTAGTAATAATGACAAATATAAATATTCATATTTTTTTATGTACAAGTGAATGACAAATATTTAGCCTTGTGGGATAGCACAATTTGTAAAACAATTGCATACTTTCTAGATATAGGGGAAGTCACGAGTACAAGTCTTATGTCTTTGAAATTAGCACAATTTGTAAAACAATTGCATACTTTCTAGATATAGGGGAAGTCACGAGTACAAGTCTTATGTCTTTGAAATTACAGTTTAGCACCCTTATCATCCACAAACGTAGAAAATATTAGTAAGTTTCCAACTCCTATTTCCTAGAGAAGAATTTACATATCTAAGTTTTAAGAAAAACTTATAATAAACTTTATATATTCAAAAGTAACAATAATAGCAAATCGTCATATATTTGCAAGTACACATGATTTAATAAAAATCATATTTTTAAATTTCAAAGAAATATAACTTAGATAGCAAGTTATCATATATTCGCAAGTACACATGATTTAGTAAAATTCGTATTTTTAAATTTCAAAATATATATATAATAGATTTTAGGTATTCAAAAATAATAATAACAAACATAAGAAGTCATCATACCTTTACAAGTATAAGTGAATAGTAGAACTCATAGATAACTCACATTATTAAATTCAAATATTTAAGCTTTCAAGAATATATATACAAAATTTTATTAATAAAAATAAATAATAATAACAATACAAATTTATAATTTCATTAATAAAATGAATTTACATTCTTTAAATATAAATTTATAATTTCATTAATAAAGTAAATTTACATTCTTTAAATGTTATATTAATATTGTTAGATTTTATAATACAAATTTATAATTTCATTAATAAAGTGAATTTACATTCTTTAAATACAAATTTATAATTTCATAATAAAGTGAATTTACATTCTTTAAATGTTATATTATATTATATATATTACATATAACATATATGTAATACATATAAAAAAAAATACATATATAATTTACATATATATGTAATAAAGTAAATTTACATTCTTTAAATGTTATATTAGCATTGCTAGATTATATATGTTATATGTATTACATATAACATATATAACTACATCGAAGGTATTTTTTTAGGGGAGGTTCTTTCTTGAATTTTCGTCATCTGTCAAATGCCTATGGTTGCTTGTCATGTATCATTTTAAAATGTAACTAGTTGTTACTCCATCGGCTTTGCACCATCACCTGTCATTTCTTGACCTTGCACCACCACCTGTCATTTCTTGACATTCGTGCACTGCCCTACTACATTGCATGTTGATTCATATGACGTTGTTGTTGTTGTGAACAAGAGAATGTGTAACAAGAAAAGTAACTTGAACTTGAACAATTTTTGGGGCATGAAGTCTTGCCATGCAGGCTATATGACAACAGTTGGATGGAACTATCAGTGCACTACCTTGTAATTTTTGTTTTACGGCAGCAGCCCGGAAAGAGTCTGCCTGCGAGAAATGATGAAGCTATCATATCAAATTGCTTCTCTGCATCTTGTGCACCCTCAGAAGTAGAAGGAAGGGGTTTGTGTAGTGCTTGTGGTAATAGCAACTCGTGCAGGCTAATTTGAACACCATGGAGAGCGGCGCCCAGGGCCTGGGGAAGAGCTTGTTGGAGATATCTCGGCTTGACCATACTTTGGCTCTTTTCGTGAGTGGTAAGGGGGATATGGGGGGTTTATGGACTCGACTGTCGTTTTGGGGGAAAATTCACAGTTGTTGATGGTCTTGACTACTTCTCTCGACGTCTTGGTTGCTTGTGTTATGTTCCTTGTTTGGCGGAGAGGTGGATCCGCTCCCTCGAAGCTGTCGGAGACACCGACACCTCTGGTGAAAGAAGAGGAGGAGGATAATTCTGGGAAAAAGAAAGTGACAATTTTCTTTGGGACTCAGACAGGGATTGGTCATTTTTAGGAGCGGCTCGAGGAACCTCTCCCTGCGACTATTTCTTATGTAGAAATCTTAATGAATAACTTTCTCTCGTCGTGTCTAGCATGCTCCAGATTTCTATGAGCCGTTCTACAAGAAACAACATGTAGACGTTAGTATTTTATTCAATTGTTCAAGTTAGCAGGATCTTATTAGTGTTGCCTTCATTTCGGAGAGCAGAGTTGAGTGGTTTTACTCTATCTTGCATCTCATGGCTTCTTTTACGGCCGTAGCAACTCCTCATGTATTTCAAACGCTCAAGAGGAAGAGAACATTCGATTCTCAACCTCGATACGACTCCAACACTATCCAAACTTGGAGGAACACTCTCTCTGATGTTGCAAAAATAAAAGGTTTCGACATGGAGACCTGTAGTGGGTGAGTACTCCAACTCTCCCTCTTACTCTTACATTTTAACTTGTTGGATTGATAGACAGTTTTGTAGGTATTTCTGACTTCAACTCCAACCCTCCCTCTTACTTCAACGATGAGCAGCAGCTCCTTGAACAGGTCGTGGAAGGAGTGTTGAAAAAAGTAAAAAGACCACTACATGTGTCTAGATATCCAACTGGTTTGGATGAGAAAGTTAAAGAATTTGAAGGGGCAGTGTTACTGGAGCAGCAAAGCAAGGAGACTAGAGTTATAGGAATTCTCAGGCTTGGCGGTGCTGGCAAAACCACCCTAGCAAAAGAGATCTTTAACCTTCGGAGATCAAATTACAAGCAATCTTGCTTTCTATCTGATGTCCGAGAAAATGTAGCGAGAAACTCTTTAAAATCCATGCAGAGTATGATTCTTAGTTGATTGGTTCAATCGAATGTGCAAATAGACAGCACTTATGATGGTATAAAGAAGCTAAAAACGTATCTTTCATCTTGTCATGCTTTCCTAATTTTCAACACGTGGAAGCATTACTTTTACCGGTGAAAGATGTGCTTCACCAATATAGCTTAATTCTACTCACATCTCGCAATATGGATGTTCTTATAAGTTCAGGGATTTTAGAGTCATCTATTTTCAAGCTAAGAGGACTTGACCGAGATCACTCCCGAGATCTATTATGTCGGCATGCGTTCGACCAGCTATATCCTCTTACAGAATTTGAACAAGTGGTTAGAGAGTTTGTGGATGCCTACGATGGATTGACATTATCCCTGAAAGTGCTTGGAGCTCTTCTTCGTGGAAAAAATATGGATTATGAGAAAGAACAGTTGCAGAAAATCTCCAATCTACTTCCCGAGGATATACTGAGTAGACTCAAAATTAGTTATGACGGTCTCGATAAAGTGGAGAAGGATATATTCTTAGACATTGTTTGTTTCTTTATAGGACAAAACAAAGATACCACCATTAGAATATGATTATCTATCTGAACTTTCTTATATAGCTTGAAAAAGACAATATCAAGCTTTCCTGTTGTAGCCCTAAATTATTCTTCATGAACTCATGCATTTACTATTGATATGTCTTGAATTAAAGTTATGATTGCAAAGGAAAATAACTCCACTCTACTTGTAGAATGGGTTTGGTTTCAATTGAAAAACGAGGCATTTGAGTTAAAAGCTTAATCAATTCTATTATTTTTGCTGCCTTGAAACTAAATCCATTCAAATTGATGTTGATCAGGAAATATTGCTCAAATTTTCAACTTTCAATGTGAATGCAGAGACATGAATTTTATATGATGTTAATGTCACTTGCAATCAGAACTTATTCAGAAACTATTTATTATCTCTTAAGGGGCAAGGCAAGGGAAACTGTATAGAAGTGGGTTGTAAGCTAAACTAAAGTTGCATGCGATCTAATGTTTCTTTGAGAGTCTATTAATGCCTCAATAGGTAAGGTGTTGACTTTATTTTGGAAGTATTTTGGTTATTGGCCTGTATGTGAGTTATTATAATCATTTATCTTAATAAGTATAGATTCCAGTCTCAGACTTAAATCTTATTGAAGATACTTACCAAGATTGTCACACAGAGATAAAAATGATCGGCATTGACACACCTGAATATTAATTTTGTTGGTGTGACATTCTTAAAATATTATGTTTAGACAAGCCAAATTCCTTTCAATTTCATCCTTCTCAAATTTCATCCTTGTTGGTGATGGTGGCGGGCTTGAGGAATTTGTTAAAGGGGATGCTAATGATGAAGCTATCATATCAATTTTTTTCTCTGCATCTTGTGCAGTCTTAGAAGTAGAAGGAAGGGGGTTGTGTAGTGCTGGTGGTAATAGCAGCTTATGCCTTCCAGACAATACATACTCTGCGTATTCAGGAGCTTTTCACTGTCTTGTGTATTCATGAGCTTTTCACTGTCTTGTGGAAGGAATTGGAGATATTGCTTTCTTAAAAGTTGATACTACCCATCATCCTTATTGTTCCTCTTTTCACTACAGATTTGCATGTTACAGTCTACCCGGTTATCTTTTTCCCATAATCACATATATTTCTTGGTTGTGTTCGATCTTCGCAAAGTTTTTCATTTCCCAACAGATCGGTTCAGGTCTTCGGGGATTGAGAGTGGGTGTTGTGAGATTACATTGGTAAACCATCTCTACATATTTAGGAAGCTCTCTATCCATGCCCTCGTTCGCTATTCTCATTTTGAGAGTCATGGACAGTCATGGTTACAGTTGTTTTTCGCAAAGGCTTCAAGGAACGACAAGTTCAATTACGTTGGTGGGTAGTCCTCCTTTCCTGTTCTCTTACCTTTCTCTTCACTCTTCCTATCAGATTATCAAGGCCATCAGGAATCAGTTATGCTATATATATTACATTATCATAATTTTCTTGATTCGCATAGGCTTGATCTCTTATTTTGCAAATAATGTAGAGCATTTCCAAACAATTTTTTGGGTATATTTCACCGCGCAGACCAATGGCCAACGTCTGTGTTAAGCTTTACAGTGATGTTACAATGAGCCAAGCTTTTACTTTTCTTCAATATTTCAATCATGGTTATTACATGAATATTCCTCCACAAATCATGTTTATGACTCTTTTATGTTCTTCAATCAATCCAATGTTTAAAATCTAACATCGTCTTCTTTTTGCTTGAGTATGCGATTGTGTTTGTATTCTTTGAGGGTTTGTTTCACTGGTGTGGGGCATATGATAAGGAAGCCATTAAGTTCAGTGGTGTAGGGAATATGATAGGGAAGCCTTCAAATTCAGGGGTCAATATGATGATATAAACTTGGATATTCCATACTAAGAAGAAGACCCCAAACAATTACTATTGAACTAAGATATTTTTGTGTCTGTTTTTGTTTTTCTCAATTCTTCTTTAATCACTACAGCTAAGTTGTGAACTCGATCAATAAGATGATCACTATCTTATAAGAGCTAGCTCGGTGAGTCTATCCGCTCAGTACCGGCCTAGGCAGTTCTCTCTCTATTCATCCCTCCTGATCCACCCTCTATTTCAGCACCATCTACCGATCCCTCTTTCCACAACATTGACCTCCTGCTTTTCTACCTTATAGAAAGAAAGGCTTGTGAGCTTGCTTATTCCTTTTTGTTGCCTTCCTGCGAGGTTTGATAGTTTTGTGGGCCCTTCCGACTCGGGTAGCCTCACGAACTATATACGATCTGCGGTAATCACTCACCTCCCCCCACCGGGAGGACCCCACGAATGTGTCATAAAATGAAAATTTTCTTTAATCACTACTTAACAGATTTCTCAATTAGGGGAAGCATTTTTTAAATGACAAAAACTTGAAATCTGAGTTCAGGGGATTAAATTTCACACAAAGTTAAGAACTATAAAATGAGACTTGAACTATAAAAAATGCGGAAAACAACATTCAAGAATCCAGATGCAAAGTCAAATTTCACATTTACAGCATATGATAAAATGCACAGAAATGGACAACTCATTCGATGAATATAGTTCAAAAACTTTAAACAAATTAGAAGAAAACCCACAATCAAAGGCAGGCTTTAGGTCAAAGGATCATAAAGTGATGAAGAACGAATCATGGAGAACTCTCAATCGATGCAAATGTTGAAAAAGATCAAACTTAAAGCAGGGCCTAGAAGATGACTGTAAATTTTAAAAGAAGCATCAACACCTTCATTAAAGAATGATCGAACCTTTAAATGAAACTGGAGAACCGTTGGCATCTTGCTTAATAATAACCCAATATAGCCTACTCAAAATCTCGGAATTTTAACTAAAAAAACAGATGCATACAAAAAGTGAACTTTGATAGGAGATTGGACAATACTCGAGCACGAAAAAGAAATTCGTCGATACAAATATCCGTGGAAAAGATCCAAATTTAAAGTAAGGCCTCGTACATGACCTTAGATTTTCAATGAAATGCAAATGCGTTGAAGGCTTAGATTTTCAATGAAATGCAAACGTGTTGACAGAGAAATCTGTCGATACAAATATCTGTGGAAAAGATCCAAATTTAAAGCAAGGCCTCGAACATGATCTTAGATTTTCAATGAAATGCAAACTCGTTGAAAGAGTAAAAAATTCCTATCATTACATATTTCTTCATTCAAAACTATAAATTTAAAGAAATGATTGGATCTTTAATTACACCTGCATGTTGGAGAGTTGGTCGCATCTAGATTGATAATAATATCATAGCTTGTTCAAAATCTCGACATATAACTAGAAATACAGATGCATACTAAAATTCAAATCTTCTAGGGGATTCAATAATACTAGAGCATGACAAAGAAGGATTTTTTCGTTAAAGTAGTAATCAGTCCACAAAATCGAAATATTAAGGTAAACCTGAAACTGCTCTGAAATTTTAAAAGCAAAACCTTTGAAGATAAATTAGAATGTCTCCATACTAGGGGTACGAAGACGAGATAAGGAAGATATGTTCATCTGCGAACGAATCGTCATGACTAATGTCCTCATCTAGTCGAGGGAAGTATGATATTAACTCGGAAAAAACTAGTGAATTCTTAGACTTTGTCGAAGCAAAATCGAGATCAAACCCTTGCAAAATAATGATCCACTTATTGTATTTTCCTCTTATGATACGTCTGGTAAGGACGTATTGAAATGGATTGATATCCGCAACTATGATAGTTTTTCAAAGTAATATATAATGTCCTAATCTTTGAACTGCATGTACAAATCCCAAGGCTAGCTAATACACATGAGAGTATTTAAGTTCAGTACCGGCTAAGTTTCGACTGAGATAGTAGACAATGTGCTCATGGAGCTCATCGTCCTCCTGAACTAGAATCATACCAATCGTCCCTTCGAACACAGTGATATAAAGAAAATAGTCTCTACTATAGTCTGGAGGCTTCAGCAGAGGCAGCCATACCAAGTCTTTCTTAAGACCATCGAAGGATTCATGGGCTCGCTTATCCCATATAAATGGAGTGTCCTTCAAAAGATGCATGAAACCCTTAGTTAAATTGGCATAGTTCACTATGAACCAACGCAAGAAGTTAGCCTTCCCCTATAAACCCTGAAGTTGTTGAATGTTGTGCGGGAGAGGCAATCAAAGTATTGCCTCAACCTTCATAGGATCCACCATGATCCCATGCTCATAGACTAACAATCCTAAGAGACACCCATACCTAACACAAAAGATGCACTTTTTAGGGTTCAAACAGATGCGATAGTAATGACATCTCTCAAATATAGATCGAAGGTGAGTGGAGTGATCTACTCTCTTGCGAGAGTGAGCAACGAGATCGACGATGTAAGCTTCGATAATATGCTTGAGATCGTGAAAATTAAAGGTCATGGCAGGTTGGAAAGTTTCTCCAACGTTTTTAAGGCTGAAAGTCATTTTCGGTATGCAAAAGTACCCCAAGGACAAATAAACATCGTCTTATGTTGATCCTCGGGTTTGATTTGAATTTGATTATATCCTAAAAATCCGTCCATAAAGGAAAAAACTTCACTTCTCGCGCACTCATCAAGAATCTAGTCGATGAAAGGAGCCGGGAAGTTGTCCTTAGGACACGCCTTGTTCAGGTCTCGAAAATCCATACATACGTGGATGGTTCCTTGTTTCTTTTTCATGGGAATGGTGTTGGACACCCATTCGGTCAAGGGAACTGGGTAGATGAAACCTACATTAAGTAGCTTCTCTACCTCTGCCTTGATAGCAGAGGCCTTCCTAGGATTAACTGCTCTAAGACATTGTCGAACAGGTCTAGCATCCAGTTAAGTATTGATCTCATGTTCGACAATGTTGGGGTTGATCACAAGTATCTCTTCGTATGACCAAGCGAATACGTCACAATTTTTTTTAAAGAGATCGGTGTAGATCTGAATTTCTTCAGGCGAACAATCCACACCGATATATATGTTCTCAATTTTGCCAGGAATTTGAGAGATGTCGATCGTGACACTAGGAGAAATATTCACAATGTTTCCTTCGGCATAAACACCATGCGTATCTAGTAGAACCACAACGTGACCGACCATCTCACTCAAGGTAGATATAAAGTCATCTTGTTTGATCCTAACAAGTTCTGGGAGGAAATAGGAGCAATGATGCATATCGTCCCAAGGCCTATCGAGACCATACATGACCTCTAAGATGGCTTCATTCGAAGGTAAATTATCGTCGAGGCAATCATGCGAACAAGATGATTGGGTGGCCTATATGGGCTCTAAAACAGGATCCTCCTCGTCCATCTGCAAGGGTCAAGGATTTGGGTCAGCAGTAGTGTTAAGAATAGCCTAATACATAAGCTCTACCGCTGACAGTGGTATTTCCATCCCAATGTGTGATTGACCTTCGGACGATATAGTCGAGGAAGTTAGGGTCCAAGGATCATTGAAATACGAAGTATGGAAAGGAACGAACCTCATCAACGATGAAGACTTACTGGAAATGGCATGAATGTGATGGATTGGTGCCACGAAATCAAATCTACCCATGAGAGACAATACATTCCAACACCAACATCCTTGATTTCCTGTCGATAATTATCGATCACTGGGATCGAAGGTCCAACTAATGCATTAGCACTAGCATGCGCAAAGGACAATTGATCAATCGTCATTATTTTTCCTTCGTGAGGAAAACATAAAGTGCGGAAAATAGATGACACGACTGCGATCATCGAATAAGTCCAATTATGCCCTAGTATTAAATTACAGTCAAGGGGTGCATCAACCACCTTGACATAAAACTCCACGATCTTTCCACCTAACTGGACAGGAAAAGTGGGAAGAATTTCGTGGGGTCGAAAAGAATGTCCATAAAATGTGGTCAACATAGTCATAGATTGGGATAAAGTTAGAGAGCCAATGGCTTTCCAACAGGTTAGGGACATTACGCATGTTGTAGCACCTTCATCAATTGCAATGTGTTTGATGGTAAACTTTGTGTACTCCACATGGATTTGAAAGGCCACGTGGTAAGGCAAGCGAGGCTTAACATCCGTGACGTCAAACTTAATAGCCTTTGAGCCACACATGTCTATAGCTCCTAAATCAGATAACAAGGCATTACTTTGTGAAAGACACGTCTGGAGCACCTCCAAAGTCAACATCGCACAAGGGGTTTGACCCAGATCTTCGACAATTGAATAGTTTTGGGCAGCTCTGGCATTAGGATTGTGGACAAAGCATTTTAGTACTCCCTTCGAAATATAAGGCGGAGGTTCTAGTGTTTCTATCTGCAAGGGTGTTTCGGGAGGAGGGGGAGACTCTGGACCTGTAACAGTCTGTGAAGAACCGTAATCACGATATCAAGTGGCTACATTAATATGAGACTTGACCATATTAACACATAGACAGTCACCTTCATGTGTCGAGGAGTTTTGACTCCCACTCGACGCATTTTTGGTGTTGGAGGACCCCGAAGCCATGTGTTGATTATGCAAAAATGGATTGGTCAGCACAGCGGGCGGTTGTGATAAGAGCCTCGAGGCTTCCTCAATTTTGGGGCATAGGTGTGTAAGGTGATCATATTTACAAACTTTACAAGGAAACTTCACCTTTTGTTTTTCTTTCTTTCTCTCTCTGGCGTCATTTTTCGATATATCATTGTTAGTGCCATCCTTGGCTTTGTTATTATTTTTCCCACCCTTGCAATTATTACCTCATCCTTTCCTTCTATTCCCGCATGGTTGCTAGTTACCATTTGGGTTGGTCGATGACTGTATAGAATGTACATCTGTCGATTGAGTGGGAGTGGAGGACTAAGTTGAAGCTTGTCTTGCTACAAGCTAGCTTAGAGACAAATCCTTCAACCAGTTCATCACCAACTCTGTAGACTCATCATTTGCAGATCCTATGATGCCATCGGCATGAGGCCCAGGCTTTTGTCTAGGGTCATAATTCGACCATGACGCATCAGGAATAATTTCATACAACATCCTAGACTGAGAATATATGAGGTCCATTTGTTGGGCTTTGAAATTAGCTTCCTCCTCAGATGTTACTCTAGATGTAGAAATGTCCTTCGAAATATAAGGTAATAAGGACTTAAGGAACCACTCCAACAGAAAATCTGGACGAATGTAGGCTTTAATAAACCTCTTTCATCTACGCCACTTTTGGATATGGTCCGAGATATGCGTGGCCTTATCTTGGCGGAAGGCCGAAAAAAGTTCTATGCCGACATCATAATGAACCGACAACTGGAAGTGCTTGAGAAATACCAAAATCATCTAATTAAAGTTTATGTATGTTCCCCCTAGTAGCTCAATGTACCATTTCGCGGAAACCCTCGTGAGGGTGCATTGAAATAGTCTCAAATGAATAGAATCGTCATTAAGAGAATAGGATGAGCACCACAGATGAAAAGTAGTAACATGATCACCCTGATCCTCGCCAATCTTTCCCTCGAATTTTGGAATGTCTGAAGGAATTTTGGTGGGGACGGGGGACCATGAAGGATCGTGATGCATTGGGTCATTCATTAATCTTGACACATCTGGCACATTAATGGTGGCGAGAAAAGGGAGTTGGGGTTGCGACGTCTGAGCCCATGCTCCTTGGAAATATTGGTGTTGAGGGATTGAAGACCATCCAAGGTTTTGGTATATACCATGGTCATGTTCGGTAGGGTAATATCCTCCTCAAACTGATTCATAAGAGGTTGTATGGGTACCATACCTCTATGGGTGGCATAATTAGGGTTATAAACATTGCCTCCAGCTGGACGAGCTCCAGGATGGGGGTTTCCCATAGTGTGAAACTGACTCCCTCTGGGTGGAACTTCGGAGGATAGAGGTGGATTTTTCATAACAAATGTGTTTGTCGGAATCAGCATGGAGGAAGAAAGGGGAAAGGACGGAATATATGAAGTGGTTTGTCCGCCCGATTGAGTACTCCATCCAGGAGGATTGTGACTAGGATTAGACCCGAAAGGAAAAGGAGGCTAGCCTCCTATTGTAGGATTCGTTTTGGGAATATGACCTCCATCAAATGAGAGAGGAGTATGCGGAGGAGCCATTCCCCAAGGTCTAGAACTAGGATTTGCATTAGTCATTGGAATGCAGGATGAAATTTGCAATGTCATATTGGGCATACTAAAATAAAAATGGTTAGAGATCCAAGGTATGGACTGAGAATTGTATCTTGGCGTACCAAAAAGAGACATGAAATGGTTTGTTGCTATGGGTCGAGTAGAAACCACATGTTGGGTAGGAGTAAGGATGGGAACCTCCGACACTACAACCGTCACGGCTGAAGGAGTTAAATGAATCCCACTAACCACAGACGGTATAGGAGTCGAGGGACTCCCCATGTCATTCGGACTTGACTCAATACCCATAACTAGATAATCACAAGTCTAGGAGGTGGAGATATATGTACCACGTCTATTAACTTTACGCATTTTAGAAGGAAACTTCGGTAAAGACTTAAAATGTGGTGGTAACTTCAACAAATGGCGAGGCTTGCGAGGAGGTTCATCTTGCTCCACGATGACTCAAGACTTGAGATGTGAAACCAAATTCTAGGGCCAACTAACAATCATAGAGCACACCAAAATAAAGAAAAAAGGGCCAAATGCACACAAATAGGATATAGTATCTGAAAAGGGGTCTCCCTCGCTAGAGTAGGTATGCCTGACCCAAGAAGGGCCTGAGACTCCCTTCAAAAGATTGGAGGTATCAAAATCAGTTATAAGGGCCCTCATGGGCTTAACAGTGCAGTCGGTTAGATCCCCCCGGAGAAGTAATCCTCCATAAAGGTCATGTGCTATCCGACCCTTATCTGACTGAGGGTACCTGCAGAATAACCCATGCAAGTAACCTATGTGGCTACCTATGTCAAGCAACTAGAGCCAACACGATATAACCAATGCGCAGGTGAACAGTCATAAGTCTAGTCCACCGTATGGCCAAGGTAACAAAGCCCAAAATCTTGAAAGCACCGCCTCTCACGAAGGTAAAGATACTAGCATGACTCCCATATACTAATGAAACCGCATAAATATCTCTGACGCTAAGAAGGTATTAGAGGGCTATCTCTGCAACCAACTTCGCGCGACCTCGTGCTCAACTCCGGTGTGAGCGGAGCCTCCTGACGTCGCTAATTACACAATGGGTTTCACCACACCTTGGTTAGACACATATGTTTAGTTTAATACCCTTGGAGAATTTTACTCACAAAATCCTATTCCAAGGCCCTATGTCCTATGTTTATGTGTGTACCCTAAGAAAAAAAAAATCGTTTCTAAGCAATTTTAGTTAATCAACGTTACTTTTAATGGCTTTTTCTTACTCAAGAGGTGTGGTCGTGAAACCAATGATATTATCACTCAGCATATCAAAGAAATGAATATAAAAACATTACTAAGTCCTAATATTAAGGTTTCCTATCACTCTGTAAGCGCTTAACAGTTAGGACATAGACCCAAGAATACTCAACAACCAACCAAACTCACCCAAAAAATATCAAACTCGATTAGTAAGCCTAAAGAGATGATGTACGTGATTGTTTGATCAAAACTCATGTATGTACACGTCCTACAGAAGGACAACTCACATATGTACGTGTCTGTCAAGGGAGAAACCATGTATAGGTAGTAAAACACTGTCAAGGCAAGGATTAAGCCAAGAAACTTAGATGCAAAGTAGAAATAAGTTGTCAAGTAATCAGGCGACAAGGAAACTCAGGCTAACAGAGAGAAAGTCAAGGAGAAATACACTCCAAACCCCAAACAGAAGATCAATCCCCAGTATGATCGCCAATTCTGTTACGAGGAATATATCTCTATGGCCTGGGGTAAACCACAACAGACAGAATGACATGCAAAAATCAACTCTAAACCCAAATATGCTATATAAATGAAGTGCTAACAAGACAAGGTCAATATCCTACCTCGTCTAGAAATTTGATGAAGACCATCGTTGAGCATGCAACTCAAAGCTTTATACCTACAACTTGTCCTCAACAACTAAGATACGCAAGCATATGGTGATAATATATAATGTTAGCATATAGATTAGCATAATCCATTAACATACATGACAAATACTCCCATGGATTAATAATTCAAATATTTGCAAGATATCAATTGGATGAGAAAATAGTATTTATATTAAAATAATCAGCAGAAGTATATAAGTGACAAGTTGTTGTAATGAAACTTCTCGGAACCGAGAAACTAAGTCCCTCCAGTTGGGCCTCCACCACTTCAATCCTCAACCAAAGTCAAGCTCATATAAAGGAGACAATGGGGTTCTCCATCACAAATAAGGAAGAGCTTGGGGGCTAAACAATGAGTTCGAACTTTTAAGGATAAAGGGGTGCAAACTCAATAGGAAGTGAAAATTCTCTAGAGTATATTTTCTCTCAAAAGTTGAATTATCTCCCTTTCCACGAGTTGGATATGGCTTAATTTATAACCTTCAAATGGAATTGAATGGTTGAGTCAGAGCGTGTCTAGTATATGGAACGTCAAGGATCATGGATCTCGTGAAGTGACATGGAAACCTGACAAAATTTTTAATTTTGAGCATAAAACCTGATGTACGTAGGCTGTAGTGGAGAAACCTGCATATACGCCTATTGTCTAACTGGTAGGGAGCGTATATGTGGGAAAATGGGTTTTTTTGGCTCTGGAAGGTAAAAAGGGGGACTTCAAGTTTGCATAGGTAAATGGAAAGTCCATCCAAGCAAGTTGCATGGGGTGAGGAAAAATTTGCTATAACAAAAGGTATGGCAATTGTTAGAAGAATTATGAACTTCAGGGAAAGTATTATCTATCTTCAATGCCACCTTCCTCACTCTCATCCCAAAAGAAGATCGAGTCACTCATCCAAAGCAATTCTACCCCATAGCGCTTTGCACTGTAATCTACAAGATCATCACCAAAATTATTTCTCTCCGGCTCAAGCCCATTCTTCCTTTCATCATCTCCAAGGAACAAACATGGTATGTTGAAGGGCAGCAAATCATGGACAACATCATTCTAGTACATGAGGTGATCCACTCACTCAAATCAACTCGTACCCCATGTATGTTTATCAAATTAGATCTCACAAAATCTTTTGATCGGATCAGCTAGAAGTACATGAACTCCCTCCTTGCAACCTTTGGCTTCAATAAGGATTGAATAAACTGGATAATGCAACTCAATACCTCTACCTTCTTTTCTATTATGGATAATGGAGTTCCCTCTCAACCTTTGTCTCCCTCCAAAGGTATTCTTCAAGGGGGCCCTTTATCTCCTTTTCTCTTTGTCATCGTGGTAGAAGTCCTAGGACGTTTTATCAAAGCCGTTATCGTGGATGGTACCCTTCAAGGCCTCCCTCTTCACAACCTTTATCCAATCGCTTTTCACAATCAATTTGTAGATAACAACATGTTGATGAACACCCCTACTGCTCAAGAATCCATCACTCAATTATATTCTCTCTGACTTTTGTGAGGCCTCGGGCACTACCATTAACTTGGAAAAATCCAAGCTCTTTTGATTTAACACTTCGTTAGCCGTCCAAGCCCACATTTCTGGACTTTTGGGCATCCCCGTGAGCTCCCTTCCATCCAATTATCTTGGGATTCCCCTTTTTGATGGAACAACGTGAAAATTTCTTTGGATATCCTTCTACTCTCAATTTCCAATTGCCCGAACAACTTGACCTTCAGATCCCTCAATCTTGCACCTAGACTGGTCCTTATTAAATTCATCCTTCAAGCTCTCCCTACCTACCTTTTCATAGCTTTGGTGGCCCCGCAATCAGTCATCAAAACCATAAGAAATTTGCAGCGAAAATTCCTATGGCATGGTCATGATACGGGCAAAAAGTGGGCCCTCGTTGGTTGGGAAAAAGTTTGCAAGACGAAATCTATTAGAGGACTTGGACTAAGAGATCCTGGAAAGCTCAACAACATCATAGGAGCCAAACTTTGGTGGCGTTAGCTCAAGTATCCAACAGAGCTCTAAGTGAAGCCGTGGAAACAAAAATATGGCCCCCACACTAATGAGTAACATCTCATCAAATTTAATTATCATATCCAAAGCTCTAATATTCGGAACGTTCCTTGGCGCAATCACCTTCTTCTTCAAAAGCATGCATTCTAGGAAATTTGGAATGGTCATACGACGTTGTTTTGGAAAGACTCATGGAAACAACTACCACCTCTGCACTCTCTGGAGAACTTACATCTTCTACATAACCATGTGCAACATCTGGCTCCACTAAAGGTTGTGGATATTTGGTTAAGGGTCTCTCACCATCCCCCTCTAGTGAACTTGGAAAACTCCTCCACAAGACCTCAATATTCCAGAAGATTGTGATATGCAACCTTGTTGTACCATTGCTTACCAGAGGAAGATTCACATCGGCAATGGTTCAGATATTCTTCGATGGGGATATTCCCCTGTGGTATATTCATAGTGAAAGAAGCCTACTTCCTCCATGAAAATTTCCAAATTCAACCAAAAGAGCACATCTGGAAAATTCTCTGGAATTCAAAATTATGGTCAAAAATCTCAAATTTTCTCTGGCTTATGGTTCCAAATCGAATCCTCACTTGGGATGATATTAGGAAACAAGGGTTCATCAGACCATCGATTTTCCATCTCTGTCAACAACAGGAGGAAACTAGGGACCATATATTCAATCAATGTCCTTTCAGTGGGGAGATCTAGGATCATGTTGCTCAGATTATGAGGAAATCCAATAGAGCTAGATACAACATTATAAGCACCATAAAAAAATTGGGGCACCTGTGTTTACCAAAATCGGATCTTGAATCAAATATGGCAGTTATTATTAGGTTTCACTATTTGGCAGATCAAGAAAGAGCGAAATAAACACATCTTCCAATCCCATTCTTCTTCCCTTTCCTACACCTGGTCAAGAATTTTCGAACATATCCAGGAAGTCATTCGAGCTAGTCAGTGGTCCCAAGAATATCTTTCTTGTAATCCCCAAGAGAGCACCATTCTCTCAAACTGGAAGCTAAATCTCCCCTGTACTCCTTTCAATGCTCCTCTACGTTCTAGTTCTCGAACTAGTATCCTTGCCTCATGGCTTGGCCCCCCTCCAGGGTTTGTCAAACTTAATTTTGATGGTGCCTCGAAGGGAAACACTGGTCTGACAGGTTATGGTGTTGTTCTCCGAGATTGTACATGGAAAATCTGTTGAATTTTCACTAAGCTAGGCTCAAGCATGAAGTTTATTTCAATTTTAGCATTTACTTGAACCATAAACAAATGTAGCTACACCATTAACAATTGTTGCAATAACCAAGATCACAAGAAGAAATACCATGCATAGGAACAAAAGAAATATCCTAGGAAACCCTTCTCAACAAGGGAAGAAAACCCAACAATCCTTTACTATATTCTCGAGAGAAATACCTCCTACACCATAGACCTAGCACACAAAAGGGTGCTCTACAAAACCAAGAAGCTAGCACCCAAGAGAGGTGCGCACTTCATCCCTAAAAGATGTACTTGCGGAAATTTCCAAATGACATGCGACTTGTGTGTTTCCTCAATGGGGAAATCACCTTTATTTATACTAGACTGGACACATCAAAAGTGGTGTCTATTGGCATAGCATGGCCGACCTCAATAACTCAAAATATAATTAATAATTATAATATTAATTATCTTTTACATTAATTATCTTTCACTTTATGGTGGGGCCGACTTGTACCCTTTACATCACAATTAGGGTTACAAGTAAATATTACTCTTAGACAATATAGAAATGGATCTCACACACCCACTAGTGCTCAGCCATTAGGGGCACGTCCACCTGTGCTTAGCCACAGGGATGTCCTACTCAAGAGATCTCTATCTCACTGAGTCTCACAGGAGAATGATTTAGAGTACCACATTGTCTCAACTCTCTACACAGAGGAGAATGATACACCCATCACATCAACACCTTCACCCTTCACAGGGGTACACATCGTTTCATCTCAATCTCACAGAGGAATGACACACCCAACACATGGGAATCCTCACCCCACACATGGGCATACACATCATTTCATCTCAAACGACACACCCATCTCATGGGCATCCTCACCCCACACAGAGGCACACAACGTTCCACCTCAGTCTTAAAGAGGAATGACACACCCATCACATGGGCACACCCAACTCATGGGCTCTCTCACAAGTTGTCTCAGTTCAGTCTCAGAGGATAATATGTCCTAGAGGATGTCTCACGAAGTTGTAATCATCAACACTCCCTCTCAGCTAGGGAGGCATTCTCCACCAAGCCAAGTCTCTCACGGAAGTACTCAAACTTCGTCTTGGCAAGCAGTTTGGTGAATATATATGCAATATGCTCATGTGTAGGAAGGTACTACACGTGTATTGATTTCCAGTACACCATGTCTTTGATATAAGGATATTTTATTTCAACATGATTCGATTTATCATGAAACATGTGGTTCTCATAGAGCTTCACACAAATTTGGTCATCACAATGAATAATGGTAGGATCCATCTCATGATCAAATACATCTTTTAGGAGCTTGTAAATCCACACTGCTTCGTGGACCACCACACTCAACTCTATATACTTTGCTTCTATGGTGCTCAAGGCCATAGAGATCTGTTTCCTGCTGCACCAGGAAACCATGGCAAACCCCAAGGTCAAAAACCAGATGTGCTCTTCTACTCCACTGCGCTCCCTGCTCAATCTGCATCGACATATCCCTGCAAACTCAAGTCTACACTCAAGGCATATCTCAGGCCATATCCAATTGTGTCTCGTAGATATCTCAATACATGCTTTGCTGCTATCTAGTGACTCTGTCTCGGCTGACTCATGAATCACGAATCCCTCTAGCTGCAAATATCGCTTTGTATTTCTTGACACTTTCATCGGTTGCATATTTGATCTTATATATCCACTTGGAATTTACTACAGACTTCCCTTTTGGCATCAGAACAATATCCCACACATCTTTCTTCATGATGAACCAATACTTCTTTTGTCATGGCATCTTTCCATACCTGTTGACCTCCTGCTTCTCCATGAAAAGAAAGCTCAATATCAATATTGTGACTCATGGCTGAAACATAGCTCGGAAATCTCTTTGGTCTCTTGCTCTTTCGGAATGTGTCTCGAGGAGTTGCATCTCCCTCTGCCTCTTGCAAACTTTTTCGAGACCAGGCAGGCCTTTTATGACCTACTACAATGTCTCTAGGGACATCAACTGGATTAACTGGATCAACTAGATAGACTGGATCAATGGTTCTCTTCCTCTGAACTGTTGAATGGGAAGAAGGTATTATTTCTTCCTTCTTGTTAAATAGTTTGACTGCCTCTGAGTCAATTGACTCCCTCTGAAGTCTAAAGGATAGACATCTTCCTTTTTATGTGTTGCTAACCTAGAGATATCTCATGTATTCTCAGGTCCTTTACTGACTCTACAATATTTTGATGGCCTCTATACTAGGATAATAACCAAGATGGCCTCCCATAGGGATAACAACCAAAATGGCCTCTTGTACTAGAAAAATAATCAATCAAGAAAAATTGGACTCCCATACCAGGGATAATGGTCCAAGTTATTAGGGTTCCCACACTAGGGATAATACCCTTCACTATCAAAAATATGTCTTCATGCTGGCAATATGGGGCAAGAGATGATCTTTTACTGAGTAGATGATTATCTTCCTTGCCTTGACGTCATCTTCCTTCCTTTATTCCTTCTCTTCATTGGTAATTGTCTCTGGTAAGGCTTTTTGTATTGTCCACAATAGATATTCATCTTCAAGAGTTATTTGAAGTCTTGACTTCTAGGAACTAAAGTTGCTTGATCCATCAAGCCTATCTTCCACCAAGGTTGTGTTCATCATATTTTCAGATTCTTCACAAACCCTTGTCAACTGGGCTAGAAAACCTAACGACTAGGCTAATCTAGCAACCTTAGGTTTTTTTGGGCTTATGACTGCCAACAATAATCCTTGAAAGTAAGAAGAACATCGATGAGTTGAAAATCTCCTTCAATGAGCTGCAGAAACCCTAATTCTAAAATTTCTATAGAAAATTGCGAGACCCTAGAAACCCTAGGCCCAAAAATCCAAAATGCTCAGAAATTAAAGCTGAAGCTTGTTGGAGGTGCGATGAATGAGGTCGTACACTCCTATATAATTTGTATCCCCAATGTCCAAGTTTAAGGTGTTAAAATCACTCAAAAGGAGAGGGTCGTATAGATTTTCTGGGAACCCTGGGAGGGTCGTACGGTTCTGCAAAAGAGGAGGAGGACTTGCTTGAAGCTTGTGCAATGGGTTCTTCAAGACCTATGCTTTGATACCATGTTGAATTTTCACTAAGCTAGGCTCAAGCATGAAGTTTCTTTCAATTTTAGCATTTACTTGAACCATAAACAAATGCAGCTACACCATTAACAATTGTTGCAATAACCAAGATCACAAGAAGAAATACCATGCAGAAGAACACAAGAAATATCCTAGGAAACCCTTCTCAACAAGGGAAGAAAACCCAACAATCCTTTGATATACTTTCAAGAGAAATACCTCCCACACCATAGACCTAGCACACAAAAGGGTGCTCTGCAAAACCAAGAAGCTAGCGCCCAAGAGAGGTGCGTACTTCAACCCTAGAAGATGTACTTGCTGAAATTTCCAATTGACATGTGACTTGTGTGTTTCCTCCATGAGGAAATAACCTTTATTTATACTAGATTGGACACATCAAAAGTGGTGTCTATTGGCACAATAGGGTCGATCTCAATAACTCAGAATATAATTAATAATTACAATATTAATTATCTTTCACTTTATGGTAGGACCGGCTTGTACCCTTTACATCACAATTAGGGTTACAGGGAAATATTACTCTTAGACAATATAGCAAGGGATCTCACACACCCACTAGTGCTCAACCACTAGGGGCACGTCCACCTGTGCTCAACCACATGGACGTCCTACTCAACAGATCTTTATGTCATTGAGTCTCACGGGAGAATCATCTGGAGTACCACATCGTCTCAACTCCCTACATAGAGGAGATCGATACACCCATCACATGGGCATCTTCACCCCTCACAGGGGTACACATTGTTTCATCTCGGTCTTAGAGAGGAACGACACACCCATCACATGGGCATCCTCACCCCACACAGGGGCATACACATTGTTTCATCTCAAACAACACACCCATCTCATGGGCATCCTCACCCCACACAGGGGCACACAACGTTCCATCTCAGTCTTAGAGAGGAACGACACACCCATCACATGGGCACACCCAACTCATGGGCTCTCTCACAGGTCATATCAACTCAGTCTCAGAGGAGAACGTGTCCTGGAGGATGTCTCACGAAGTTGTAATCATCAAAAAAATCATCCACATTCTGGCTAGACACTTGAGCCATGACACCAACAACTATGCAGAACTATGGGGATTAATAAAATGAATCTAACTTGCCACTAATCAAAATATAAACCAACTAATTGTTGAATGGGATACCCAAGTGATCATATCGCCAGCAACAAAAATCATCAATGGATCTGATGTAGTGAAAGTCTCCCCAAGTTGGAGGCTCCTTGGTCTGCTCGACATGTTCAATACTCTTCTTGGACCCTCTCTCACCCTCATCCCCTCTCATGTGCGGCATGATACTAATAAGGTTACAGATAGACTAGCCAATGAGGGAGTCTCCTCTCAAGAAGAGGATATCCTAGTAAATGGACAACATCTCTCAGCTCCCTCGTTGTTACTTCAATGCCTTAATATTCCACAAAGAGAGTGTCATCCCCCGAGATTGGGTGACAACTAAACTACATGCAAAGTGAGAAGTTAATTTCCCCTGCAGTCATCCCCTCTTCTTGACCTCACGGTATGAGCGACATTTAATTGACAGGATCGTCGGTGCGCCTACATACAGAGGTTGTTTTAATGGAGCACTCAATGCTACAACAACAACATGCTTGGACTAGTATGAGTCGCATGAGACCAATCCACTTGGCCCTTCCGACACTTCACCTTCCCAATTTATCTATAATTCGGGCAACAACAAATGGTAACAATTATTTGGTTTTGGTCTTGTCTTTGGCTTCTTGCCTTTGCCTTGACTCTTTCTCTTCCTTCTTTACTACTCTGCTCTTGGTTTCCATTCTCATTACTCCCTCCTTCATGCCCAGGGAAAGAGGAAAGCCCAAGCATGGGCCAGATTACTACAATTTTGTAGCTCGACAATGCAGGCTTAGTTCCTCTTCTCCTCCCTCCACGCCTCACACTTCTTTGGTTAGCCCCTCTGCGATGCCTTCTCCTTCCTCTACTCAGAATTGGCTGGAAGAAGATCCTCCCATGGCCTTTGTTGAAGAAGAAAATCCTTTTGTCCCGCCTGAAGTCCCTCCAGCCTCCCTCCTTTTCATAGCCTCTGACATTCAGGCCCCAACCAAACTTTCTGGATAGTATAATCAAGGAATGAACTCTGCTCTGGTAATGGAAACTTGCATAGTAGAAGAAGAAATCAATTCGACAGAGCACAACAAGGAGGCCTTTGCAACCAATCAACCTCCATTCGTTACTGCTCCAGTGCCAGAGATGCCTAACACTTTTCTCCTCTCACAGGAACACTTAGACCTCATCGTTGCTATGTGACGATATATAGCAGAGCAACTTCATCGAAACACCATCCTCAGTGGTCACTTGGATATGTTGTTCGACTCCCTTCCAGGCGAGCCAGACAAACGAAGATATCTGACATGCGCCCAACAACTTGTTGTCATTCCTACCTGGCCTCAACCTCTAGACGAAGATGGCAATCCGGGTTCCCCCACTGTTTAATTTCATTGTTTTTTTTTGTTACTCTACATTTCTCTATCAAGATTATAGTGGAAAATTTAGTGTTATTTTGTTTATTATTTCATGCTTTCCTGGACTTCAGAAACACCATGAAATTTGGCCACCTGTTTTGGTTTCCATCTATTTGGCAGAACAGATGATCAATTTTGACATATGTATTGACATGTATACTGATATGATAACTCTCTAAGGTAATCAAAACTTTTTATTTAAAAAAAAAAAAAACATTTATGTATTTAAATTTAAAGAAAAACATGTAAAAACATTTTTACATGAAAAAATTACATGTCATAAATTAATATTATAACAAAATTCAATCAAATATTTTATCACTATTACAAATCAACTTACAATGAGGTACTTTTATTTTTCATTTAAAAAAAAATCCCAATCCATGCTCTCGAGATGATGAGAAGAAACAAAACTCATTTAAAAAATTGCATGTCATAAATTAATATTATAAAAAAAATCAATCAAATATTTTATCACTATTACAAATCAACTTACAATGAGGTACTTTTATTTTTCATTTAAAAAAAAAACCCAATCCATGCTCTCGAGATGATGAGAAGAAACAAAACTCATTAAAACTCCCCTCTCACCAATGTGTGAAGTGAGACTCTCGTAACTTCGAAATGATGGCAAATGAAGGTGGCAGGATAACACGCCTTCATCCTTACGAGGATATTATACTCCAAAATATTGCCACCAACAAAACATGTTATTGGAATTTGGTGTCGCTTAAATGTTAAGAGTGTCTTATCACCTTTAAAGAGTAGTGTGCTTAATGGGAAGCTTAGAGGAGCGGGGAGAGTAATCACGGTAATTATCCAAACAAAGTATAGGTGAATGTTGAACTATGGTCTAGACACAAATCCCAGAGCATAAATTTTAGGAGTGTGGGCCTTGCTTTTTTTGGTTATCCGTTTACACATATATGATCTACAGGTGGTTGGTGACGCAAAGATTGTAATAGACTGGCTGAGCCAAAAAAGTGACATACAGGTCTTGGGATTGGCCTTTTGGAAAGATCTGGTCGCAACCCTCATTCCAAAATTCTCGACTTTAGACTACATGCATACTTATAGAGATTTCAACCAAGGGGCTGATGAGCATTCCAAACAAGCTTTGGAACTTCAGGAAGGAAGAATAAAATACTTTCAGATGGAGGATGGACTAGAGAGTCCATATCTGTTTCTATCTCTTTATTGATGTTTTTATGTAGTTTTTGATGTGCAGATTACAGTTTCTTGATGGTTTTCGGATCTAGGGAATGTTGTTTGGATAGATAAGATATTATATATAGGTAGCATGTAAAGCCTTTTGTAGATAGGGTGTTGAAGAGTTTTGTCAACCCCCCATAGTTCGTCTGGGGCTGTTAGAGCTTGCAGTCAAAATCTTGTTTTTTGGGTGGATAGCATCAACCATGTCAAAATTGTGTTCCTATAAAGCGACCTTTTATATATATAGTACATAAGTGCAATTTTTCTTGTGAAAAAAGAGAGTAGTGTATTTAATTGTATATATGTTAAACTATATATTATAAGATGTTATATTTTATATTTATGCGTTATTGAATGTATAATATTGTTTGATGTTTTATGTGAGAAGAGGATTGCAAAAATGTTTTAATAATTTTTCATTTTATTAAATTTTTTAATAAGTAATTCATCAATATTAATATTTTGATTTTTTAATTAAGATATGACTTGGTTAATAAGTTAGTTTTGAGGGTTAGCTAAGTTGGTTTAGAGTCAAACATGAGTTTATCATGCTTGTTCTTGGTCATAGGTTCGACTTTCTTGATTCTCTTGTGGCAAGGCCTCGTAATTAGGGTCAATGGTTTACCCTGCTTACCATCCCCGGATCATGGGGAAGTATTCAAATGATTTTCTGCAAGTACATTTCCTTGTAAAAAAAAGAATGACTTGGTCCATAAGTTAATGAGCTATTTCTTTAATATATACAAACTTGCACTCTTCATAAAATCGAATCACTCTTTTACACCGCATTATTTGATTAGACAAATTTATAATAATTTTTAATAAGCCTTTAGATTTCTTATTAAAAATGTTAATCACCAACATTGAATTCCCTTCAAAGATAACAATTTTGAATTCATCTTTTTTTATTTGTACTTTTACCCAAAATCATACAATAGATTTCAAGGATATGTCCATGGTGATTTTTTATCACTTCACTTGATCTTGCTAGGTCGAGGCTTTCTTCTGAAGTCTCATTAGATCTCAAATTAGATCTCATTTTCAAAATATTTGTCACACTACCAACCTTCCTAACCTCTTAACTCAACAAAACTATGGTGATCTTGGAAAGCTTCTCTTAATGCTTTTCGAGCACAAAAACAAAATTCTAAAGAATCGCAAGTAATCACTTACCCTCTTAAGGTCTGATAGACCAATTCAGTCTCAGTGGACGTTAATCATCATCATCATCATAAAAAATTAGGTCTTTTGGCCGTCGGGTCTAGTTTGATTTCGAGATCAAATTCTTGGGTCGCAATCATCTAATTTCCCCTTTGTTCTCCTAGCTCATGCTGAATAAAAAGTGATCTTATAGCAACATGAGGCAATGTGAATTTAGTATGATTTTTAAGAATGTCTAATCTGAAGTGTTTAACAACCTTGTACACAACATAGGCTTGTTTGTTAATGGCAGAGTAGTTCAATTATGCTCCTTGTAAGTTGGTCCTCATGAAAGAAATATGAACTTCATTATTATCATCATCCTTTTGAGTAAGGATGGTAGTTGGGCACTGATTAGAGGCAAAAAGATAGAAATCTTTGTTGAAATCAGGACTATGTAAAACTGGGGCTTAAGAAATGGCAATCTTAATTTTCTCAAAGGCTTCCTTCTCTTCTATGTTCCACTTTAATTTAACATCTTTGCAAATCATTTTTTTGGCAAGGGTTTGATTTTTCTAGTGAAATATGGTATGAATTTTCTGATGAAGTTGAACTTCCTAAAGAAAGATTGCATAGTTTTCTTATTGCGAGGAAAAGGAAACTGGGAGATCAATTTTACCCACTCTAGGTCAATATGTATCCCATCCTTTGATATATTATGACCCATAAGCTTCCCTTTAGTTACACCGAAAATTGTCTTCGGGTTAAGGGAAATTCCATACATTCTACATATTTCTAAGATTTTTGTGAGATTCAAAATATGGCCTACTCTATTTTTTGAATATATAGTCATGTCATTTGGATAAACTACCACACTCTTATTTATCATGCCCCTAAGAGCAAAATCCATAGCTTGATGAGAAGTGGCACCTCTATTAATTAAGACGATAGACATGCATTTGTATGAAAAGGTACCCCACTTAGTGCATAAAGTGGTTTTAAGTAGGTCCTCTTATGACACTAGGACCTGATTATAACCTGAGAAACCATCCAGAAGCAAGAACATTTCAGATCCAGAAACCGTTTGAAGGAGATTCTCCATTGAAGGAATGGGATAGGTATCTTTTTTAGAGGCTTTGTTCAAATTTCAAAAATCCATGCAAAAGTGAATCTCACCTATTTTTTTCCTTACATGCAATAGGTTTGCCACCGTGCATAATGCCTTACCTAGAAGATAATTTTGGCATCTAACAAATTTTTGAGTTCCATATGAATTAAATGTTCAGGTGAAGGGTGAAACTTTCATAATTTCCATTGGAAATGTTTGACATCATTCTTTAGTGGTATTGTGTGTTGTATGATCCTTGTGTCGTAAATTTTAAGATCTTGATAAGACCATGCAAAGACATCTTGGTGTTCTTTGAATAGCTTGAGATAAGCCCTTTTTTAATCCACAAATAATGACTTTCCAAGATTGATGTTCTTGGGGTTCTTAGTGGTACCTAGATTTATTACTTCATAGCCTAAACTATAACTACCGGTTTTGATATTTAATGGACCTTTGAACTGATCCTGCAAGTGAAACAAATTTTCAAGGTTAATCACCCCTTTGGGCATGGTATGCAATTTAAGTCTCACTGTTGTTTCATTGCCTTCAACCTTTGAAATCTTAGACTCTTGGTCTATTAAAGCAATTCAACATCATCAATGGTGAGATCTCTAAAGTTTTATTCATTGGTAAGGAATTCTAATATCTATTGATCTCCTTCAAACACCCTCCAACTAGTGACAATATCAAGGATAAAGGGTTTATATAGAAATTTAATGGTAAATCTAGTGGCTTCATAGCCTTTTAATGGGGAAAGCCTAGAGGTTCTTGTAGCCAATGAATCAACTAACAAGTTTTGGTATCGTGGGACAACAATGATGTTAAATGTGTAAAATCTATCAATCAACCGATGAACTTCTTGTTGATAATTCATGAGGTGTGGCGAGTTGCAATGTATGGAATTCCTAATTTTCCTCACTATGATTTCAAAATCTCCAAAAACCTTGAGTTGTTTTATATTCAAATCAATAGCTTTCTTCAAACCTTGAACCAAAGCTTCATAGTTAGCAATATAATTTGTATAATCAAATTCTAGTTTACAAGATAAAAAAACTACGCCTACCATTTGGGTCTATATAGACACACCCGACACTTGCCCCTTCTTGAGATTTAGATCTGTCAAAGAATAACGTCCAAATATTAGGAACAACGCTCAATTCTAGTTCATCTTTTTTATTTTTTATGATCTCTAATTTTTTTAGTTTTTTTTTTCTAAAGTGTTGTTTACAAGATGTACATTTGAGTTGTTTTGAATTTATGGGAAAATTTTATCCTCTTGTAAACACAATTCTAACTTCTTTGAGACAGATATTTCGAATGTCAGGGCTATGAAATTACCAAAGTCTAAATCAAGTAAGTAATTTCCTAGGATGGGATATTTAGATGACGAGGGTTCACTTGTTGCATCCAAATCAGTTGAGTGTGTTTCATAAACTTTTCTTTGTCAATCCTAATTTTATTAGGTTGTCCATTCTAGGGTAACCATGAGTGAGACCAATTTGAGGCAAAATACCTTTGTAGTTTTTGTGACCAATCTCTACTAAGCACGAGACCATAAGCTGTAGGAATATCTACGACAACAATGTCAACACCTTGATGGATTTTTGGGTTGGAAACAATTCTAATTAGAACATCTTTTAATTCTCTGATAACCTTCACTTATGATCTAACTAATTGAATGATATGAGTGGAACACTTAGTGGGCGCAACGTTCAATTTTTTATAGACAGAGTAAGGCATGACATTCGAGGATGCTCCTGAGTCAACCAAATAGTTACGAACGTTGTGGTTGAAAATTTTGAAAGTTAGCAAGAAAGGAGGGGTTAATTACTTAGATCTTTTCCATGTCAAAGTTGCATTTACCAAACATGACTTAGATTTCTTCCCTGTCAAACCTATGTGATCTATTCCAAACCTACAATAGTAGTGTTGGAATTGAATAAACCACATAGGTTTTCAAAAATAAGCACAACTAATTTTCTATTAAAAAACCTTAGAAAGGAGTAAACACGGCTCTAAAAAAATATAAAAAATAATAAGAATAATTTATGGGAACAAGATTTAATTACAGGATAAAATTATAAAGAAGGATTAAGACATAGTTATTGAAAAGGAAAATTTAAAACCATAGTCAAGAGATAAAGAAAAAGGAAGATAAAGGAATTTTTTTGAGGTAAAACCAAGAAGAAAGATCACTAATAAAGGAAACATTTCCTCGGTACAAACATTAGAAGAGGGAAATCACTAAGAGTCTCCACTGTGATCAATCAAATAAATATTATAAAACTCCTTGGTTATTGATTTGTATTACATATTATTCATATATTAAGTAAATATTATAAAACTCCATCAATCCTTCCATTTAGTTGAAAAAACCATCTAAAATTAGTAATATTAATGAACAAACTCTTCAACAAATAATATATTAAGTAATCCAAATAAATTTCAACTATATGTTAACTAATTCAAATAAATTTCAATAAAATTTTAACTACACGATAATAAATTTCTATGAATTAAATTATAATTGTAGAATAATAACCCTTTCATTTAGTTGAAAAAAACATCTAAAGTTAGTAATATTAATGAACAAACTCTTCAACAAATAATATATTAAGTAATCCAAAAAAAATTCAACTATATGTTAACTAATTCAAATAAATTTCAATAAAATTTTAATTAGAGGATAATAAATTTCTATGAATTAAATTATAATCGTAAGATAATAAGTTTCCATTGCCTCCAATATATCCTAAATATGTTCGAGGATAAACTATGTTTAATCCATTTAAACCTTAATCAACCATTTATTTAATTTACTATGATTATGATGGTGTTACGATGAACTATGGCCATCTATGTGTAATCATTTATTAAAATTAAGAACATATATTCAAGTGTCATGTAATAATAATTAACTATAATCAATTCAAGTGTTTGATTCAATCTGTTGTGACCAATCTTATTAGATATTTGGCTAGTTCTATTTACTATAAATATAATTCACGAATATGAGAAAACATCCATTAAATTTTTTTATGAATTTTTTCTTGAAAAAATTAAAAAAAACTAATTATAATCAATATTTTTTGTATTTAAAACTAACAATAAAATAACAAAGATACCAAATCATCACATTTTAGTACGTATAAGTGAATGAGTGGAATTTACATATTAGTCCCTGCCAAAGGCTTGGGACTATAGCGATGAGTTGCCCTTTGACTGTCTATTAGTTTATAGTTGACTTTAGATTTTTGTTTTATATCAAATGTGTAACATAAGAAATGAATATAGATATATATATTTCTTAATAATAAAATAATATATTTTTCTAAAATTTGATTGGCTGATATGTTTGATGTGTTATTGCAGGCTTCGCGTCTTTCAATGTAAACACAATTAATAGATTTGACAATTTCACACAGCAGCAGAGCAAAGAGGGAAGGGCCAATTGTACTGTGGTCATAACAATACGCAATGGTAGAAGTAGTATGGAACGACATCAACCCATCCTCGAGCTTCGAATCAGCTGGTTTTAAAAAAAACTTTCCTTCACGATGGGGTGTGGGGTTGCTGCGCAGCGACAAAGAATATCATGGCGATCATAATTTTAACCTGTGGATTCTAATCTCTATCCTGTTGCTACTTTCACACTGTATTCATTACTCTTCCGTGTCGTAAATGTTTTCTTTAATTTTAGAGTAGTTTGGATTATCATTACGACTATGTATGGGGTTGTCGTTTGTCTGCCATTTCCAGTCATTTCCGCTCTACCTGTTCTTCATTTTTACACAGTTTCGATTCGATTATGTTCATTGAACTGGGAAACCCCAACTCAACCATTGAATTCAAAGCAACCATTTCATCTTTCGCACGACTCAGTATCTTCCTCTCGATTCGGCTTTGCAATCTTTGTGTATCATATCATGGCAGTTGTAGAATCGGTTCCCTCCCCTGCCCCTAACTCTACAGAAGAGGTTATTGCTCTTCTCATTTATTCTCGCCTCTTCCAGTTCCCAATAATGTCGCTTTTAATCTTTTCTTCTTACAAACTTGTTTGATTTATTTTAAATGATCTACAGGGAACTCATAAATTGCCGTCAATGGCTAGAGGACCAAATATCTCTATTTTAACTGTAAATTTGGCTTTCCCTGCTTTCCACTTATTTGCACCAATTTATCCATTTTTCTCGGTTTCATTATGCGATATGTTTCCCTTTAAACTTCTTTTGTTGCACGTGGATAATGGGGCCGATTCTATATGTGCATCGCCATACCTTAGCTTAACACGTGTTTTTGGTGATGTGGTTGATAATGGGTTATAAGTAATTATCATTATTGCAGGATCTCAATGATTCAAGGGTAGATTTGCTCGATCAGATTCAGAGCCTCAAAAATGTAGGTATCATATGACGATGTCTTATTGCTTCATCTGCTCTTACCAGATTTTTCGTTTAATGCTTGGAAAGTTATTCTGTGTCACTTGTTTTTGAATGGCTTTTAGGATTTGCAAGATTGGCGTGGTAGGCTCGATACCCAAGTCAAAACTTACCAACATGTATGGAAATACCATTTCAATCCTTCACCTTCAGTGGGGGGAATAGAGCATTGTGTTCTATGGCTAGGGTTTAGGGTTTCAGTGACTTCCTGACAGAGCTATTGACATGCCTTTCAGGGTTCTACGCCCTTGCAGTCTTTCAAGAAATGTTTAATCAGGATTTTGCATCAGTGTATGCCGTTTAGTGTAAAAAGGTGGGCGAGAGGGTTTATAAGCTCCTTTTATAGCCCTTAGGTTTTGAACTGTGCCCCTGTGGATTTTTTTTTACAGGAGCTTGGAGATTTGAAGAACACCCTCAACGATGAAGTAGATCAGCTGGAATCTGTAAGTGTGCCAATCCATATATTATTGTTTATGCAATGCTCCATGCAATGATCTGTTTCCATGTTCTTATTCTCAAAGACCGACTGTTGTATTCTCCAACGTGTATGCGATTTTTTTTTCCTGGTGCAGGAGTTCCAGGAGTTGAGAAACAGTTTGCTAAAGCAGCTAGATGAAACTTCAAACACTACTTCCCTGGTATGCATTACTGACAACTGCTATACTTATTTTGCTATGTTTGAATGAGATGATTTCACTTATCAAGTGTCATTATCCTTCCATTTCATGTCTTTGCACATATATGGAGCAAATAAGTTGAATTACTTGCCTTCCTTTCCATGAGATGATTTGCCTCCTTAATTTTTATTTCCTTACTTTCATGCTTGTTTTTTTTTTTTTTTTTTGTATGTCTGGCGGAATCAGCAACTAGTTGGGCACATGCTCGCGTTACACGTGGCCTTATTATCCAACCGCTACCACTATAACCTCCAGGTGTGCCCACGATGCCCCTTACGCGACATACATTGTAAGTCGGGGGGAGTTGAACTCGAAACCTCATGGAACTTCATTTTCACGGCACTTGCCAATTGAGTTGCCCCCCTGGGGGCGTTTATCTCTGTTTTTTAAATCCCATTTTCATTCCTAATTATCACATCGGATGACTGGATTTGATTTAAATGTCGAAATAAATCATGTGCACCTTATGTTCTCCTGTAGATTTCCAACGTTCCTAGGAAAACAGAAGCGGAGGTTTCCGATTCTTAAAATGGAAGAATGAAAATGATCTTCTTAGAGAGAGTGAGAGATACCTATGACCAGCGGTATTAATTGCTATTGGATGTGCTTGCTAGAATATAAAATTTCCCATGGACCGAAAATGGCATGGATGATGCCACTTATTCTTTAGATCTGTTTCTTCAAATCTCTTTTGAGGAATTGTTATCAAAAGCGTTGTTATTATTTGGTTGTCCAACTTTTATTTCTAGTTGGAGCAGAAAATGTAATCCTACATTCGAAGGACAATATCTAAGCTCTGTTTGCAATATGCTTGTTTCGTCTGTTTGTCTTCATTTTGCTGATAAGCTGGCTATAAACTGCATCATCCCTGGAACTTCAGTATTATATTGGTTATGTTATGCACAACCATCCATAATGTATGGAAACTGGGAGAATGCAAATGTACTTTTTAGAGTGAGACATTGGTGGCTCGTGATATTAAATGCTATTGCAATTTGGGATGTGCTTATTTTAGTATACATTCTCTTATACACTGGAAATGGAATGGATGATGCCAGTCTGCTACTAATTTGTCCAATTTAAATTTCAGTCCGAGGAAGAAAAAGTCTAAACCTACAATATCTCAAGGAGAATATAAACACTCTTTCCCAACTAACTTGGCAGGGACTGCGTTGCCATACAACCCTTATTTAAATTTTGATAAAAATATGTAATAAACTTTATGTATTCAAAAGTAACAAAGTAGCAAGTTGTCATATGTTTGCATGTACAAGTGAATTAATAAATTTCACAATGACAGAAGTTACATGTTTAAGTTTTAAGGGAAACATGTAGTAAGTTTCATGTATTCAAAGTATCATTAACTTATATCTTCATAATTTTTATATTCAAAGCTTTCACTAATAAAGGTACCAAGTCTTCACATATTCGAAGGGACAAGTGAATGAGTAGAATTTACATGTTAAGTTTTGAAAAATAATATGTAAAGGGCTTTATGTATTTAAAAGTAACAAGTTATATATATAAAGGCATACATAAGTGAATTAGTAAAATTACGAATAAGTGAATTAGTTAAATTATGATAGAATTTACATCTTTAAGTTTTGAGAAAAACATATAATAAATTTTATATATTCAAAAGTAACAATAACTTAGATAGCACGTAATTATACATTGGCAAGCAAGTCATCATATATTCGCAAGTACACATGATATATAATTTACATTTTTAAGTTTTAAAGAAAATATATAATAAATTTTAGGTATTCAAACTTAATAATAATAAAAACAAGGGTTGTATGGTAACATAGTCCCTGTCGAGGCTAAGAGGTTCAAACGCGAAAAGGCTGATTGCAGCAGTGCAACATTTTTTGCAAGGGGAAATTTGGAGCTGCAAAACCCTAGACCCGCCCAAGACGGTTGATCGAACACAGGGCAAAGCTTACCAGTGAGAATACCAACGAGCGCCTTTCCTCATCGAACGGCTCCTACTGCTGCAGAAGAATGGGCGCAGGGGAGGGGGGGCAACCCCCCTCATACCGCAATGTAGCAGCTAATGAAAAATCGGGAACCAGAACAACACGGCCCGCCTTTGAGCCGCCGCTGCAAATACGAGAGCAGATCCTAGCCAGGGAGCAAGGCCTCAAAGCGGACATGGACACAGATGTCGGAACCTCTCAACCAAAGCAACCACGAAGCTGGGAACCGGGCAAATGCATCCTGCAGATGGAGAAGCCGTCGAGGTACCTCATCAGCTCAAACAGAGTGGGCGAACATACGCAGTTCATGCGGGAGCATGCACTCATCGACAAATTTCTAGGGCTATGGCCGGCCTAAAGAGACCTCAACAAGTGGATAAAGCACTGGTGGAACCCCAAAGGTGATTATGAGCTTCAACTCAGCTCCAAGGGTTTCTTCACAATCATATTATACAACCTAGAGGACAAGGACATAATCTTTGAAAATGGGCCATACTTCTTCAACTCGGCAGGGCTGTTCCTTCGCTTCTGGACCGAAAGATTTAGCCCAGACAAAGAAGACTTCACCATGGCTTCGGTTTGGATCCGACTGTATTCCCTACCGCAGGAGTTCTGGTTGGAAGAAATTTTAATGGGCATTGGAAACACCCTAGGGCAATATGTGAAGGCGTCAGAGGCTACCAGGCAACGAAAATATACTTCATACGCCAAGATCTGTGTATATATGAACATTTCCAAAGCACCCCCTGGCGCGGTAACCCTTGAGTACCAGGACGAGGATTGGTTGCAAACTCTGGACTACAAACACATACCATTCAAGTGCCGCAGGTGTCATGAACACGACCACCTCTACAGAGATTGCCCTCTCATCAAGCAAACCACCAAAGCAACGGACACCAAGCAGACAGATGGCTTCACCACTGTTACAACGAAAAGGAAAAATCCAGCAAAGAAGCAACCCATGGATCCCAAACACAGCATAGCCACCAAAAACCCGTACGAGATTCTTGAGCATCTACCAGAAGAGGAGGAGGTGCAGAACCCGCTCCAGCATCCCCAACAACTGCAGGCGGAGAACATGCAACCCAACCCCTCCCCTCAAAATCATGAAGCCCACATGGAGGACAGAGGAGAGGGAGAGGGGGACACGCCGATGATAATGGACGACAAAGAGTTGGCCGGGATAGATTTGGAAAAGATGGAAGAAGCCCTAAACCAAAAGAACCTGCAAACACTTCCGGAGGAGCAACTGCGCAAAGTCCACAAGGTCTTTCTGAACTCCTCAGTAGGGTCCTCTGCACGTTTAGGCATAGCATTGGACCAGAACTCTGGCTCGAAGAAAATCCTGCGTGAAAGCAAGAGAAGAGGACGAAAAACAGCGCATCAACTGATCAAGGAGGCAGGGAACCTCATGATAAACTCAGGACAGATACACAAGCTCTCGGAGAGATACCTCCACTCCACACCTCCTTCTTAATGAATAAGATCATAACCTGGAACATAAGAGGCCTGAATGGGAGATCCAAACAGAGGATCCTCCGAGAATGCATCATAGCAGAGAAGCTAGACATTCTACTGCTCCAAGAAACCAAATGCAAAGGAGCAGAGGCGGAAGCAATCTTCCAACGCATATGGCGGGACTGCAACTCCATCACAACGGACTCCATGGGGGCCTCAGGGGGCCTAGCCATACTTTGGAATCCAGCCACCATAACCATCAACAAGCCCTTTACAACAGTTGGCACAATTACGGCTCACTACATAATAATGGGCACGAACCAGGAAGGAGCCATCACAAATGTGTACGGACCTCAAGGGAGCCAGGACAAAGACAACTTCATGGAGCGAATCAAGCTAGTCAAGAGCCTGATAACCACCCCAAATTGGATCATAGGCGACGACTTCAACATGATCCTGACACTGGAGGAAAAATCTGGCGGCATCAAAAGACTGGAGCAAGATAGTGGTAAGTTCAAGGCTCTCATTGACCATCTTAACTTAGTAGATATAGAGAATAGCAATGGTACCTTTACGTGGTACAATCGTAGATCAAGCAATCAGCACATTGCCTGTAGGTTGGACCGCTTTTTGGTAACAGAGGAGATCATGGAATCAGGAGCAAATTTGGAAAGTCTAATATTATCGAAAGCAGGCTCCGACCACTGGCCACTAGGTCTGCAGATGGACTTGGGGGAGCCTCCCAGATACAAGCCGTTCCTCTTCGAGAAATTCTGGCTATCACACCCAGACTTCAATCGACTAGCTAAATCCTGGTGGGAACAAGCAGAAATCGACCATGGCTCATGTATGTACAAATTTCAGCAACGCTTAAAAAACTTCAAGCAGAGGCTAAAACTATGGAACAAAGAAAGCTTCGGAAACATCATGCAAAGCATACAGACCATTGAAAGCAGGCTAGAGGAAATTCAAGAAATCTTCATTGCAGGATCCAGAACAGCAGAGCTCATGCAGGAAGAGGAGCAGCTTCAAATGCAACTAGAGGAGCGCAGAAAGCAGGAGGAAATCTTATGGAAGCAAAAATCCAGAGTGCAATGGCTTAAAGAGGGGGAAAAAAACACTAAGTTTTTCCATAAAGCCATGATGCATAGACGACACATCAACAGGATTGCCCACCTAGAGGACAGCCAGGGTAATCTCATCAGAGAACATTCCAAAATTGAGGAAGAACTGCTCAGATATTATCAAGACCTTCTAAAAGAATCAGTCACAGACAGATCGGAAGCAATCAGGAGAGTTACCGCGCACATACCAGCCTTAGTAACCCCAGAACAGAATGCGGCCTTAACACGACCCATTACCCAGGAAGAGGTCGGCCAAGTAGTTAAGGACATGCCCGCAGGCAAAGCCCCAGGCCCGGACGGGTTTACCACGGATTTCTTCCACCACTGTTGGGATTTGATCGGAAAAGAAGTATGGGAAGTAGTAGAGGAGTCACGAGCTTCGGGGCTGGTACTGCCAGCTCTCAATGCCACCTTCCTCACTCTTATTCTGAAAGAGGAGCGAGTCACCAACCCCAAACACTTCAGGCCTATAGCCCTTTGCAACGTCATCTACAAAATAATCACTAAGGTCATCGCCACCAGGCTCAAACCCATCCTGCCCTTTGTCATCTCCAAAGAGCAGTCAGGGTACGTGGAAGGAAGGCAAATCATGGACAACGTCATCTTGGCTCATGAGATCATACACTCCCTCAAAACTTCAAGAACTCCAGGTATGCTCATAAAACTCGATCTCTCCAAAGCTTTCGATAGGGCCAGCTGGCAGTACATCAGGGCAGTCCTAGACGCCTTTGGATTTGATCAGGGATGGACAAGCTGGGTCTTAAATCTCATCTCTTCGACCTTCTTCTCCATTCTAATCAATGGTGTTCCATCCAAACCCTTTTCGCCCTCTAGAGGAATCCGACAGGGAGACCCCCTCTCCCCTTTCCTCTTTGTTCTCCTAGCGGAAGGCCTGGGTCGCTACCTCCGAGCAGCAGTCACCGAAGGTTCCCTCAAGGCCTCCCTCTGCACAACATTCAGCCGGCACCTTCACACAGCCAATTCGTAGACGATACCCTTCTTCTGAACTCTCCCTCGGCCCAGGAGGCTACCAAGCTCAGCTCTATTCTCTCTGATTTCACTGGGGCCTCTGGCATGACCCTCAACCTTGATAAGTCCAAGCTTTACTTCTTTAACACACCGACCCTTGTGCAGAGGCACATATCCAGACTCTTAGGAATACCCAGGAGCTCCCTTCCGTCCAATTATCTAGGAGTACCTCTAACCGGGGCAGCGACCTCTTCCATTTCTTGGGACAGCCTCCTCCTCTCCATCTCCAATAGAATGCGCAACTGGACCTTCAGACCCCTCAATATCGCTTCTCGCTTGGTTCTACTCAAGTCTGTCCTGCAAGCGCTGCCTACTTACCTCTTCACGGCCCTGGCAACCCCCAAGAAAGTCATCAAAGCTATTAGAACCATGCAAAGAAATTTTCTTTGGCAGGGCCTCCAACCCAAAAAGAAATGGGCTCGAGTCAACTGGGATCGGCTATGCATGCCCAAGAGTCAAGGTGGACTGGGACTCCGAGACCCTGGACAACTAAATCAAGTGATGGGAGCTAAAATCTGGTGGAGATGGCTGAAAAATCCTTCAGCAGCTTGGGCACAACTGTGGCAGTGCAAATATGCCCCCCTCACATCGGAAGACCAACTAATTAGACACAACAACTGCATACATGGCTCCAACATATGGAACACCGCTTGGCAAAATCGCACACTGGTTAAAAATCACGCTTTTTGGGAAATAGAAGATGGCGGAAGTGCCCTCTTCTGGCAAGATTCATGGCAGCAGCTCAAACCACTGGATTCACTGGAGGAACTAGCTGACCTCCAAAGAGCTCTCCACCAGCACACCCCTCTAAAAGTCAAAGATTTATGGGCAGCACATACCCCACAGCAACAATGGCGTCGCTGGAAAATCTCGCATCAAGAGCTAGGAGTCCCCGAAACTCTTAATCTGCAGACCTGGCAAGCTCACGCCTCCAACAGGAAAACACGATATCGGGAAGGACCAGACATCCTGCGTTGGGGGTACACCCCGGCTGGTGTCTTCACCATCAAGGAAGCTTACTCACTACAAGCTAACCATCAGGAACCAGAAACAGAGCACATCTGGAGCAAGGTTTGGAATCCTGCTCTCTGGCCTAAAATCTCCACCTTTCTTTGGCTAGTGGCGCACAACAGAACCCTGACTTGGGACAACCTCCACAAAAGAGGCCTTATAGGACCCTCCCGCTGTGTTCTCTGCCTACAAACAGAGGAAACCAAAGAGCACCTCTTCAATGGCTGCTATTACAGCCAACAAATCTGGGACTTTGGAGCGCAACTCATGCGAAAATCTAGCAGAAATCGGAGTTGCATCAACAACACAATTGAAAACTGGGATAGCATATCCTTCAACAACCCCATTTTAAACTGCATTTGGACCTTGCTACTGGGATTCACGCTCTGGCAAATTTGGAAGGAGCGAAACAAGAGAATATTCCATTCCCAATCCTCTCCACCTGAAGTCACTTGGGAGAAAGTCAAATCCCTAATCAAAGAAACAATCTGAAGTAAGCCTTGGACTGTGGCAGATCAACAATGCAGCCCCGAGGAGCTAAGCATTCTTCAACATTGGCAACCCATAACTAGCAGCCAACCTCAGCAAAAGCGCAACACGGGTCTACCTACCAGTCCTACCAACTGGTCTCCCCCTCCAATGCACTACATCAAAGCCAACTTTGATGGCGCCTCCAGAGGTAACCYGGGACCRGCRRGATATGGGGTCGTGCTACGAAATTCAGAAGGGCAAATCCTTGATATGGAGGCAGGCTTCCTCGGAGAAACAACCAACAATGTGGTTGAGCTAACAGGACTCCTCTGAGGACTTCAAATAGCCACTGGAAAAGGCCATCATAAGGTCATCCTAGAAGGAGATTCCCAAATCATCATCAGGCTAGCCACTAGAATACTACATGGATGCAACCCAGACAAGATCTCACCAAGCTGGAGACTCCATAGCTTGCTAGCTGACTTCACTCTTCACCTTCAACCGCACTATAGCATCATCACTTCACATGTGAAACGAGAAGCAAACAAAGTGGCAGATCACCTGGCAAATGAGGCAGTGGACACGGGAGAGGAACGCTTATGATGGAAAGGCCATGGCTCACCAGTCTCAGAGGTCCTCGCGAGGTGCCAAGGCCTGGCCAACAAAGATCTTCATTCCCCGGATGGGGTGACAGGGAGGATGACGAGGCCACGTGGAAGTCAGCCAGGACGTAGTGGCATGGTGCTCACCGGCTCACATCAAACGCCCATTAATTTGACATGAATCTACACAGGCGCATTCAACACCGGAGCCTGCTCACACAAGGGGAGGGTACCCGCACTAAGTTTCAGACTTTAATGGAGGAAAGGATGGCGGGGGTCATCGTAATTAGCATAACGCTTGGGCTCATTGTGAACATTGCAACTCCAGGCTGTAGAGAGCTCCCGAGAACCTCTGTCTCTGGGAAGCATTGGCATCGCAACAAGTTTGCTCTCGTTCGACTGGTGCTGCCGCTTCGCTTGGCCGCACTGTCACTCTGCATCACCATGCCAAGAATCAGAGGGACACCACGAAGAGGGGCGGCTTGGCATGCAGCGCAGTCGCGTTGAAAGAGAAAGGAAGATTTTGAAAAGGCATTGGCAGTGGCTACCAGACGACGAAGGATGAGGGGAATGGCAATTGTCGTGGAGGTGATCCCGGATGAAGGAATGGAAAGCCCCCCTGCGCACACCTTGTTCACGGTCCCGGAAAACTGGAACCCACGCTCGCACTTTGGTTTGGACAACACCCCAGGAATGGCAAGCGGAACGAGCAACCACGACGACAACAGCAAAGAAGAACCATACCCTCCTTGCTATGTGGAGGAGGAAGTTCCTCCTGAACCCACCAGACCAGAAACGGGAGATAAAGAGCATGGAGCGACCGCAGACACCAGCCAGGCACAACCACCCTCAGTCGACGGAGGTTATCTAAACCTCATATTTGATGTGAGAAACCTCCTAGAGGACCAGACCTTCCGCATCGTGAGGCTGGAGCAGAGGCTAGATATGTTCTTCACTGCGCACTCAAGAGCCACGCCGAAGAAACAATGCCCGACATGTGCCAGAGCTTACGCATTTCCAGCGCGATGGCGGCACACTGTGGACGACGACACTCACCATGGCTCTGAGGTTACTTGATGTCCAGACCCAGACTTTGCTTGTGGTTTTGTTTTAATAGTCTATGCCTATGGACATATAGCTTTCTATATGTCTTAGTTTTAGATGAAAACATCAGTCTTATGCTGCGGCCTGCTACTCCTGGTTTCCTACGGGCGGGAGATAGCAACGCAAATTTTGCTAATTACTGCCTACTCTGCAACTATGATGTTACATGGACAGGGATGTCCAGCTGTCTCGGTTTCCTGCTCAGGCGGGACAACTGGCATCCCCCACAGCTCTGTATTTTGTCAATGATATATAATAGGCTCCAACTCTTTTTTACTTTAAAAAAAAAAAACATAGTCCCTGTCGAGTTAGTTGGGTAATATATGTTGAACAATGAAACTTAATATAACTAAATGAACAAGTAATGAATATGTTTTGCAAAAAGATAATAATTGAGGGTTGTTTGTTATTCAAAATGTATAATGAACCATAAGACTATAATATTCATAAATATAATATAAATATAATAAATATAATAATAAATAATATATTAGATAATATAATATAAATATAATAATTCATAATAATAAATACATAGTACACATTTTTAATTTAGATGTGGTAATTGGTGAAATTTATTGATTATGTAATTAATTATACATATTATTGAAAGACGTGAAGGGAGCAATAACACTTCAATTCTATCAACCAATTAGAAACGAGAAACACAAATATTTTTATTATATCCAAAAATATATATTTGTTTTCCTATGTTAAACATTACATTGCATATACAAATTTATGGTCAAAAGCAAATTAATGTCACATCAAAAGCAAACTCATTGCTATAGTCCCATGGCAGGGACTAATAAGGTTATTAGGTAGTATATACCTGCCGAATATAATAATGAAAGTATTGTTTAAGGAGATAGGGAGAGAAGGAGTAGGGACTAATAAGGTTATTAGGTAGTATATACCTGCCGAATATAATAATGAAAGTATTGTTTAAGGAGATAGGGAGAGAAGGAGTAGGCATGAAATGACTAGATGATATAAATATTTATTACATTTATATTGGGGGAAGTGAAGGCAACAATATGACTTCAAAGTTTTTGGCCAATAAGATATAAGATAAATGAGATTTAAAATTTAAAATTAATCATTATTTTTTAAAACTTTAGATAAAGGGGTGTACATTTTATGGTCAACCTTGAACTAATAGAAAGTCAAACCTAACTCAACACTGTATACCATGCCTATCCGCAGGTATAATAACAAGTCATTATGTCTTTACAAGTATAACTGAATAGTAGAATTTATAGACAACTCACTTTAATAAATTCAAATATTTACATTATATATATATATATATATATATATTCACGCAAAAAAAACAGTTTCACTGCTATTCTATTAAGAATCAAGTGAACCTTTCAAATACATATGGATCAATGAAGATGATGTTCTCTTTACAGTTCGACAAAAGTCTATAACCTTTTATATCCATGATTCTATTGTCTTCAATCTAGAAAATATTTTCTAATAGAAAACATGAGAAGTTCATATCATCGCAATATCGCTAACAACTAGATCTAGAGTATCATATGTGTACTCACGTCTTTAGAACAGTAAGTATCTATCTGCACTGACTATAGATCCTTCTATATATTCCTCGAAAAAAAGCCATCCAATAGAATAGTCCAAAACTTTTTTGGAAAGTGAATCTACTTTAGAGTTAAATTTCCTGTGCACATGCATATAGTTGATTCCATCAAAACTATCTTTTAATCTCCTGATTTTATCCTTCCATGCATTTAGATATATCACATTTAGATTTACTTTGTCATTTATCCAATCAATAGCCACTTTCAAATCTCCAGCCACCATCATCTTATTTATGGATAAACTAGATGAGAAGTGTAAGAGACCCCATAATCCCATGATCTCCGCTTTCATATTGTTTCCTTCACCACTAGCAAAATGAACTCTGAAGAAGTGATATGAACTAATTTTAAGAAAAATACCAACACCACATAAACCTCCAACAAATGCACCATCAAAGAACCCTATAGGAGTATCATCAAAATAGACTGGATTGAGAATGTATTTCATATTGTTATTTTCACAAGTTACCCTATGAGTGGCTTCCAAAAACTTAATAGCCAGTCTGCCAATTGGTTCTTGTTCATTCTGATATAAATTATTTTTCCAACTAAGCCTTTCTCGGCTAAGCTCGAAACCCTGTCCATTGGAACATCCCTGTTGAGAACACAGCTGGATTTGGCTTCTCTAACTTTCAAACTCTTATGTTTGCGGAGTGAACGAGCAATACTGCCATACGCCCTGTTATGTCTAGTGCCACCCACACGCGAAGGGGGTTTCCTCTTGGGTATTACCGACGAAAATACACCATGGGAAGTGACGGAAGTAGATTTGGGTGAAGCAGGGGAGCAACCGACCCGAGGGAGTTCGCCCATGTGCCTTTCCTCACTCTGGCTTGTGCCCATCACGTGACAGGGGTCAGGTGAGCTTCCACTGCAGAGATTTGTGGACATCTGTCGAGCCTTCTCTGCTAGTCGACCAAGAAGCTTGGCATCTGACATAGTCCCACCTGACACCTAACACATACAATCATACATCAACTTGT
>ML819076.1:80891-90895 GCA_009831015.1 Picea engelmannii | reverse complement strand
TCGAACGTGATGTCTATCTGCTACAATTGCACCCTTATCTTTCTCTGCATCATGTCGTGGTTGCCATGGGATTGTTTCTGTAGCTTGAGCTCTTCCCATAGTGTTGGTAGTCTTCCATGCACCTCTTGATCGGTTTCCTGTCTGGTGCCCTGTTGGTGCATAAATGTGTTAATACACATGCCCTTGCCTTGATGACTTTTGCATCTTTATATGATGTGGATGGCGATATACAACAACTGTAGGAATTTGTTCTTTTTTTCTGCAAATCTGCAACACTTTGTGCCTTAGCGTCGATGACCTCCTTAGCGTCTTGATTATGTCATTGTAGTTTTGCTTCATCTCCTTCTGTAGACTCTGTCTCTGATTCAACTTCAGACTGGGTAATAACTTCTTTGGTATCTTCCATGGGTCCATCTTTCTTAATAAGAGACACATCCTGCAATGTGATTTTTTTTTTCTTGTACCACAACTTTAAAAACTTCTTTTGCACATTAATATTAATGGTACCCACTGATTCTATCCAAGGATATCCCAAAACAATATCCACTTCATTTATATCCTTAGCATAAAAATCTGAATGCAACACATATCTATCCATGGTAATCTTCAAATCTTTAAAAATTTGAACATTTTCACCCTCAACATGTGTGCTTTGAATATTCTTTATTGGAACTTGCATCTATTAACCAACTGAACATTGATAAAATTATGCATGCACCTAAGGTTAATAGAAACAACGATATTTTCTTTATGAATACGGCCATGAACCTGTAATATAGATTTTTCACATGAAAATAAACTCTTGGTTCTCTTTTTATCCTCATTTTCTCCATGAGACCACTTGTCTAACAATATTTTTTCAATTTCTCCATTGGAGAGTCTCATCATCTCCTTATAAAAGCGATTTCCACCAAATGACAGCATCACCTTGCAATTTGAAAGCTACCCAATGGGGACAAATATCTCCCCATGCTGATTTTCTTTCTTTGATGAATGATTCAATACTAGGGCCATCACCTTTCCCTGTAAAATACATCTTGCTATGAAAAAACTCCAAAAAATAGATCAAGTTACGACAGAAAATCGCGGCTTTTTCCGGGAAAACCCTGAAAAATTGTTGAATTTGAAATGTTCATAACTTTACTTCCCGAACTCCGTTTCGGCTGATTTTTTTTTTGAAATTGGGTATTTTTCCGAAAGGAATTCAAATACCCAATTTGTTTTTCCAAATTCAGCTCGTAAAACCTTAGATCTGAACCTGAAGTGCGTCGCCCTCTTTTTCTTCCCTAAAACAAATTCTACAAAAAGAGAAAACAAATCTTCCCTTCTTTGGCCAAGGAAAGTGCTCTGATACCAATTGTTAAGTACCTAAACCAGATCTGTAAATATACTTAATAAATAACCAAGAATAAATCATAAATCATTCACCATAACATGAATACAAGAAATAGAGAAAACCCTTGAGGTAGGGTAACACCATATATTAATCCCGATGGAAGGATAAAACTCCTCAAGCAATCTTTGCTTGTACAATCACAATATTCTTCACTATGTTCCATTACATTGTTTATACTTCTTTATATAGCTCTCCCTATCTCCTAGGAACCTTCTAGAGAGTCTTCTCACATTTATTACATTCAACTACCATAGTGAGCCTTTATTAATATAGTGGACCTAATCCACCTTACATTGAATGACCACAATCCCATATATCAAATGACTTCTACTAATAACACATAACTACATTCCCATTGGGCACCTCCCTAGGTACCCCATATTACCTCCCTAAGTATACCACACAAACCATTCCCTTCAATACTTCACATCCTTATAAAGCTTCTATCATTATGTAATTGATCATTTATAATTAGTTATAAAAACCCCTCTTCATCTCATTAATTAATGTTCATTAACATTATCAACTTATAATATTAGTTTAATCATTTTAATAATTAACATTATATTAATTAATCATTAACATTAACATTAATTATATTAAACGTAACTAACCTTAAATTATATGCATCATAAACCTTAAACTTATCTTTATTCATTAATATTATGTTTACTAATGTACCTCCTTTTTATATATTATATATGTTCATATACATTACCTCCTCTCAAAATATATATATATATATATATATATATATATGAATGAGGTAATGTATAATAACAGTTAGGTAATGTAATGCTTAAATATATATGAGGTAATGTATAATAACAGTTAGGTAATGTAATGTTTAAATAATATAGTTAGATAATCCATTAAATCCTATTTTGAAAAAATTTATTATTTATATATATATAATTTGAAATAATAACAGTTAGATAATCCATTAAAATTTATTTTGAAGAAATTTATTTAAAATATTTTTTTGTATTCATTGAATTGAATTTAATTTAATAGAATTTAATATATATATATATATATATATATATTAACAAATAAATAATAATAAATAAAAATATAAAAAAATAAGGTTAAAGGAGGGTAAGTTGGGACTTCGCATGACTCTCCAAAAAAAAATAAAACAACTATACAAACCCTACCCAGTGTGTAGAGCCCTCCTCTACACAACCTCTGCTACACCTTCCTTCCGCTCTGCGCATAGTCTACCTCTCCTCTACTATACACACAATTGAGTTTAGAGGGTGTGGCCTGGGCCCCATGGCCGAACACTAGGAGGGTACGACCATGGCCGTCAGGGCGGCTCGCGCTATCACCATTTAATCAGACGATGGTATCCATGGCCACACATATGGCCCTGAGGTTTGGTTGCTACCGCCTACCTGCCTAGGCGTGGCTCCTCTATGGTTTGGCGCCATAATGACTTGGGCTCCGCGAAGGTGGGGATCGAGGCTCCTTTCTTGTGACCTACACTTGGTCTTGAGCTCGGGCTTTGGCGCAATGGCAATTGCCAAGGCGCAGAGGAATAACGCGAGGGATAGCAGGCCGGGTAGGAGATGGGCACGCAGCGTAAAAGGAAACGCCCCTCCTGGGCTCTCTTCCTCACGCTTGGTGTGGTTGCGACTTGTAGTGTTTGGACACGCAACCCCCCTCATGGCTTGGGTTGCTTGGACGATTGGTTTTGGACCTCGAATTATGACATGTGACCCATATGGCTCTCAGGTGCAGGGCTCTCTCCTTAGCGCTCTAACGCTTGTGCATTCGAGTGCCACCATGAATCTTGGAGATCAAGTTCCCTCCTCGATACCCCGTGCACAATGATAGACTCGGCTTAGAGATTCTCCCTTGATACACCATATGCATGTGCTTTCAGATGCTTGTGGTATTTGCTTGGCTCTTGGCTCCCCCGTGGCTTCTCTTTGGTGGCTTCGCACTTGGTCTCGAGCGCTAGCCTGTGTAAAGACTTTTGTGCAGTGACCCTCATGAATCTCGAGGACAGACAGAAGGAGCACCCGAGATCCCATCAGCATCACTTGCACTTCCATTTACACTAGTTGTGCAGATCCCCATCGGAGCTTTGCGGATTCGACATTGTTTCCTCCACAAAAGTTGGTGCATAATCGCTTCTGAAATCATTGAAAGCAATCGAAACGTCGACCTGGGATGCATCGTCTAACAGGCAGTCGACCCATTGTTCTTCTTCGAATGGTAAACTGAACAGGGTATCGTCCAGAAGATCTCCCAGATCGACGGATTCTTGTTGCAGAAAGGTCAGGGTTTCCATTCTCGTTCTTAGGGTATCTACCATTGCTAGAGTCCAGGTGTGTTGTATTTCAGGTTATGTCGAGATGTTGTTAACATCTCTAATATAATGTTTTATGGTGTTTTACATTTAATATGATGGTTTATGAGGTCCAGCGGTGAATAAGCAATCAAGCCCACAAGTTCTACCCGGAGGACTATTCCAACAACGGATTGTATTAACTCAACTCAAGTGGAAAGCTAGCCAGTCGAGCAAATATAGGTCAGTGGTTGGAAAGGTCGTTGTTGATTTGCAAGAATCACAACCTGTTGTTCACCACCTGGGTAGAGGCACATCAGATATATTACTCTCTGCAAAATCAAAAATTTCAAAAGCACAGCTTGCAGCAGATTTTTTTGGTGATGGCACTTCTTTTATCAGCAGGAGCAAATTCAGTTATGTGGGTGGTCAAGCCCAGGTTTCAGTTTTGAAACCGGGCTTTGATACCATTTGTAAAGCCCTCAATAAAATAAAATATATATATTTTGTTATCTCCTACTGAAATCACTGTAATTTAGTTTATGGTTCTCTTTCATGGTTTTCTTTATACCAAGAATACACTAATAAACAGCATAATAACAACAACATAATAAAATGAATACCTCACCCTACAGGTTAGTTGATTTAGCCCTTAATTCCCTTGTTCTTATGTTTATTCAAATTGCCCCACTGAATATTAACCTCTCAGCGAACTAGGAACAACCTTTTCGGCTCCCTAACTCCAAGAATCCTTGCGGTTTCCTGACCCCTGAGCCCAAAGTTCCCAGCAACAACAATGTCCATGTAAAAGCTCCCCTAAATAATCTGTTCTTCCAATTTCCACCTTCTTCCTCTCTCTTTCAGAGTTTCTCCATTGCCTCCTCCTTCCCCAATTTCTCCCAAAACAAAAAACCCCTCTCCAAGTCCTATCCAACCTTCCTTATCCTCCTCTCTCAAATCCCCTCATTAATTCCCCTTCCAATTTCCACCTTCTTCCTCTCTCTTTCAGAGTTTCTTCATTGCCTCCTCCTTACCCAATTTCTCCCAAAACAAAAGACCTCTCTCCAAGTCCTATTCGACCTTCCTTATCCTCCTCTCTCAAATCCCCCTCATTAATTCCCCAACAGCCTTATCCCCCATTAATTACTTCACCTACATTTTAATAATAAAATAATAAAAAAAACTCATTTAATTTATTTTAATAATTAATTAAATTTAAATTAACAACTATGATAAATAATTAATAAATTGTACTATTACACCAAAACTAATAAAAATAAAAATAAAAAAAATAGCAAGCATATTTGCAAGTAAAGTAGTCCTGCCCAAATAGAATGGATTCAAATCTCAATAATCAGCACTAAAAAAAGGATGTCAAGACCAAAGACAATACGATCAGTGTTCACGCTGTCAGGCAACTTGGAAATGGAAGCAACTTGACCGCAACATCAGAGAAATTCTCAAACAAAGATATTTTGGAAGCTGGATAGCACAACGGATTATAATATAGTTGTTTGAAACGATGAGAACCTAAATGTTAAGTTGGGCAGTTCCAGCTGATACCAAAAAAGATAGAAAGGTCATGTCAATTTCGGCACCTTCCTAAAAAAATAAATAAAAGCCGAATGCACTGAAGAACAAGGAGAATATNTAGTTGTTTGAAACGATGAGAACCTAAATGTTAAGTTGGGCAGTTCCAGCTGATACCAAAAAAGATAGAAAGGTCATGTCAATTTCGGCACCTTCCTAAAAAAATAAATAAAAGCCGAATGCACTGAAGAACAAGGAGAATATTATTTAAAAATTTGGAAGTGCCACTAGCAATACAAACTCAGATCTTTCCAGATTTTCAAAGATTTTTCATATTATCAAACTATGGAAATACATGGTTCCTTCCAACAGGATAAGAGAATAAATCATTACTTGACACGCTCACCCAGATCTATTTGGACAAGAAGATGTTAATCTTAAAACATCTTTGTAATAAAGATATAATAGAAGCAAGCTCTTATTAAATGTTGTCAAGACACGTTGCAGCTGCTGTCAGAATTTGTAACATCAAGGGAGCTTGCCAACATAGAACTATTCTACATGCCTAAGATTTTGGTACAAAAGTGCACCGTTATTATGAACTTCAGCCTGAATCACATAACAAAGTGAACTTGTATGTATGATTGACGCAACAACTGTACATGCATTGCAATAAACTGTAATATTACAGAACACCAAAGACACATCTGCCAGGTAAAGAGTAGTATACTCAAGAAACACATCAACATGAGGATCAGAATCTTCATATCAATGTCGACCACCAGTAAAGTTATCAAGAATAATCACTCCGGATTGGTTTCATGAGTCTGAAATGTCTAAATAGTATAGACCTTTTTTCCATCACAGAGGCCTTGGTCCAGGCAGTTGATGCTTCCGAAAGACTTTCCTTGTTAGTTTTAGTGAATAGCAATGAGAGACACTCGAAGCAGAGCAGTCAACCTTCGATTCCTTTCACAACTTCAATAACAAGGCATGTGAGTGGCCTATTCAGCGTGTTGTTGCCATTTTTCCTGGGATTTCCACTTTCTACATCAAGTTTCCCAGGGGTTACTTATGTTTTGAAAGTGAACATTGGGCGTTTATCCTTGTCATCCACTCTATCTTCACAAGTTGTGATCAACTGGTCTTCTTTCATCACAAATTTATCTATCTGGGCAGCTGCCTGTCTTCCTTCAGCAATGGCCCAAACAACAAGCGACTGACCACGTCTACAGTCGCCAGCAGCAAATACACCATCAACACTGGTAGCAAAATCACCAAAGTTGGCTTTGAAATTTGAACGGTTGTCCCTTTCCATGTCAAGCTTCTCTGCAATATTCTGTCAAACCAAATAACAAACTGAAATCAGAGTGGGGAAGTAAATGGAGCAATTCCAGAAAATATGGTGCATGTCCAGTATCTTTTAGGCACAGAATAGAAATGTTGAAAAGATGTGTTATCAATGTTTTAGATTGGAAAGGCTGCAATATCACTGAATTCCTCAATTTTCCAAAGAAGACAACAAAGTCCAGCAATGAATGTTGTCCACTAAATTCAGATCAGACCAGAATCATCTTATCGATTAAAATATGAAGTTTTATATAACCTAACCAGCAGCTTTGGTGTTTAGAAAAATATAGCTTACCTGTTCTGGTCCAAGAAAGCCCATTGCTAGAAAAACAAGTTCTGCTTCTATAATCTCCTCTGTGCCCTCCATCTCTTTCAACTGGAACTTTCCAATCTCATCCTTTTCCCATTTGACCGTAATCAATTCAAGCCCTTTAACATTTCCATTGTCATCAGCTATAAACCTTTTTGTCAATACTTCGTATGACCTGGGATCTTTACCGAACTTGGTAATAGCTTCCTGGTGACCATAATCTACTCGGAAAACCTTAGGCCACTGCCAAAAAGTGAACAAAGACCCATGTTCATGGAATTGTACTAAGCTACACCATGCAAGAAAAGTAACAGATAGCTAATTTCTATTTAGATGAATACGGACAAAGACAAACCTGGGGCCAAGGATTCCCAGGAGCACGAGAATTGGGGGGTTGTGGAAGGAGCTCCAAATTCACAACATTACTGCATCCATGCCTTATGGCTGTTGCTATACAATCAGTTCCAGTGTCTCCTCCTCCAATGACAACCACCTTTTTCCCTTTTGCGGAAATAAATTTTCCATCTTGCAATCCACTGTCCAACAAACTCTTGGTATTTGCATGAAGGAATTCCATAGCAAAATGTATTCCCATCAATTCATGGCCAGGCACAGGAAGGTCCCTGCAAATTTATATAAATTAAGTTTACAGCAAGAGCCTCGACTCCTATGGGCAAAATCTCTATTGAAATTAAACACAGAAAATTAACTATACCTTGGTTTTGTTGCACCACATGCCAAAAGGAGAGCATCATTTTCAGCACGAAGCTTCTCCACAGAGAAAAGAGAGTCAACTCCAACATTTGCATTCACAACAAAATTAACACCTTCCTCTGACATCAGATCAACACGCCGTTGGACAACATCAATCTTGTCCGTTTTCATATTAGGAACCCCATACATCATCAGACCTCCAATTCGATCAGCACGTTCATATACAGTGACAGAGTGCCCTGCTTTATTAAGCTGATCAGCAGCAGCCAAACCAGCCGGCCCACTGCCCACTATAGCAACTTTCTTCCTGCACCCAATGACCATCCATAACAAGATATAGTTCACCACATCAAAAAGACAACAGGCAGTTTATTTTCAAAATGATAAGCATCATAAGAATGGCATTAAGAATTATAAACCAAAGACACATACCCTGTCCTCTTCACAGGTGGACGAGGAACCATCCAACCTTCTTCGAAAGCTTTATCAATGATGGCACATTCAATACTTTTWATGGATACTGGGTTTTCAATTATTCCTAGTACACATGCACCTTCACAGGGAGCGGGGCATACACGTCCAGTGAATTCTGGAAAATTGTTAGTTTCTAGCAGCCGGTYCAAGGCTTCTTGCCAACGCCCTTGGTGCACTAATTCATTCCACTCAGGTATTTTGTTCCCAAGAGGACATCCACTGTTATCCTGCATGGAAGAAAAAGTTTCACACGTTCAGAATACAGACAGACGTTCAATCTTGCAAAACAAAAAGAATACACGAACAAGGGAAGTAATTAAGAAACTTTGAATTCTACAGAAGGCGTTTGTCACAAATGGACGATTAATATAATATATGAAGTTTGAACTGTATAACTACATAATGTTTCACTTGCTATTTAATAAATACTTGGGGGCAAATAAATGATGTCTGGACTATAACCTGATGACAAAAGGGGGTTCCACAATCCATACACCTAGCTGATTGTGTCTTCAGTAATGGCCCTGGTTTGTTTTCCTCAACCACTTCATTCCAATCATTTATTCGTGCTGCAGCATCTCTATATGGAAGAGTCTCACGCTCATACATCATAAAACCACGGTGCTTAACTGCATTATCTCCTCTTGTAGGCCTCTGTGCCACCACTTTCTGTTTACTCTGATGAAATTAGATAGAAATGTTAGCCACATGGCCATGCCATCAACATTTATACAACATAATATTTGATGACATTGTCAAATCATTTGAAAAAATTAAGGATGTTTATACAGTTGAGCTAATATTTGATGAAGATATACATGTTCTGCAATTAAAATTAAAAAAAATTAAAAATGAGTTGAACTACATGATAATGTACCTTGGAAGCCCCGTCATCTTTTTTATGTTGATTTGACACAACTTCTGCCATCCTCTTGAGCTCCTCAAAGGCATCTTTCTTCATCAAGTCAGCCTCCTCTGCTTCCTTCGTAGCATTCTTGATCTTCATTTCTTGCAACACTCTTTTATAGTCTCGTGGGAATACTTTCACAAATTTTGGGAGGAAAGCCTCAAAATCAGCGAGGACTTCCCTTGCCAGCTGGCTGTTTGAGTGACGCTGGTGCTGTTGTATCATCATCTTCAATGTCATGACATCATCTTCCTCTTTAACATTTTCAAGGTCTACCAAGTCGAGATTGCATCTTGAATCAAATTTTCCATCAACGTTAAGAACATAGGCAATACCTCCACTCATTCCAGCTGCAAAATTCCTCCCAGTTTTGCCCAAGATGACCACAGTTCCACCAGTCATGTATTCACATCCATGATCTCCTATTCCTTCAACAACTGCTTTCGCACCTGAATTCCTCACACAAAACCTTTCTGCTGCCATACCATTAAAGTAGGCTTCTCCACTCGTTGCCCCATACAAAGCAACATTCCCAATGACAATGTTTTCTTTAGGATCAAACCGACTTCTTCTAGGAGGGTAAACCACAATCTTGCCTCCTGATAAACCCTTACCAACATAATCATTGCTGTCCCCTTCCAACTCCAGGGTAATACCTGAACAAAGGAATGCCCCAAGGCTCTGACCTGCACTCCCTGTTAGTTTTGCGTGAATTGTGTCTGTGGGCAGACCCATCATATCGTATCTTTTGGTAACTTCATGGCTAAGCATTGTACCAACAGCCCTATTGACATTCCTTATGGGCATCTCCATGTAAACAGGTATACCTTTCTCTAAAGCTGCCTTTGAGAGCCTGATCAGCTCTTGGTCCAGGGCCATGTCCAGTCCATGATCTTGTGCCTGAACACAATATTGAGCGGCTTCTGGGCGAATCTCTGCCGCAGGCCGAAGTAGCAAAGAAAGATCAATATTTTCTAGCTTCTCATTGCTGTTTATAACCTCTTTATCCATCTCCAGCATATCTGCA
>ML819076.1:54144-80791 GCA_009831015.1 Picea engelmannii | reverse complement strand
CGCTTTCTCCATCCTTGTAATTCTCTGAGGGCTTGTCGGAGGTTCTTTCCCCCAGGGGATTCTCTTGTTGTGCGTTCTCTTCATACGTACCATCCCGACTAGTTTGTGGTAGTTTTTTCCTTGGTTTCTCCTCCTATTCCTATCTACACAGCCCTTGTTTTTGTGGTAGCTCCTACAATTGTGCTTTTCCTGTCTATATCTATTCTCGGTGCCTCTTCTCTTATGGGATTTCCCCAGCTGCGGGCTCATCCTAGCAATCATGGTCTACTCGTATAGGCAAGCCTTCATGTCCTTTTTCCATGTCTCGGTATGTGTGATCATGATAGCCCATATATAAACCCTGTGCCGGTTGTTTCCCTTGTTCGTTGTACCACCAACTGTGTTACTCCCTGAATCTGTGCTTGGGTAAGGTGTATCCATACTGGTCCATGGTATCAACTTTTTCCTGTCATCATTTGCGACCTGTTGAACGCCATCTATATTTTCCCACGTTCTACCTCTGTACTTATTCCTATTGACAGGACCTTGGTGTCTTACCCCCGTCTGCTGTGTGTTCTGAGTCTGCATTGTAACTTGTGGTCAAGTGTTGGGAAGTCAAATTATGCCTGGATCCTTCGTGTCCACCAATTGGCCTTGTGCCTCCTTCCTTGATGTGGCCTTTCGTACTTTGGCTGCCATCACAGTCCTTTGTCAGTAGTTGGATGCAGTCTGTTCTGAACTACCCGTTCAGGATGTTACTCCAGGTAGTGTCTAGCTCTGGTCCTTCCTTGCTAATCCCCTCGTTAGCGATTATGTCCGCCAGTCCATTCGTTGACCTGCGTACCCAGCGCAACTCCATTGTGTTCATCGTTTGCAGATGCTCCTAGATTTTTTGCAGGGAGTGTGCCAAGCGCCAATGCCTCTGAATCTTGCCCAATATGGTGCCATTTTGGAGTCTCTTCATTGTGTTTATAACCAGTGTGGAGTCACCTTCCATGATGGTATTTGTCATCCTTTCACGACTTATAATCTCAAGGCCGATCTCCAGGGCCCCGAACTCCGTTGCGTTGTTGGTTGAGTTTTCCATACTCCCAGCGTACAACCAGATTATGTTGTCATCACTATCCTTGATTACCCCTCCCATTCCTATCATACCTGGGTTTCCTTTTTCTTCCCCGTCCAAATTCAACTTGAGGGACCCTACTGGAGGGGGGTTCCAGTTACACTCACTTATTTGGAGTTGCGGTAGATGCCTTGCTTGAGTGCAATTGTGCCTGTCTTTTAAGTGGAAAGATTCTAGGACTCGAGAGTCCTGGCCTGCGATTTGCGCTCTTATCATCGGGCAGTTGCGGCTCTATATCGTTTCTCTTATCCGAGAGATTATTTTTTCCTTGAGTTTCCCTTCAAGCCGGCTCTCATTCCAGAAGATGCATCGGTTTCTTTCTTTCCATATTTCCCATATGATCATCCCCAGAATGAGAGTCCAACAGAGGTTCACCTCTTCATTTTCGTTGTAATTCTCATTCCAGGTATTAATAGTTGCGCAGATGTTACCTCAGATCCTATTGGACTGTCGAAAGATACCTATCGCCCAGTCCCAGATCCCTGTTGTATAGTTACATTCATCGAGGAGATGATTCATTGTTTCTTCCTTATCTTGATAGAGGTGGCATCGTGATGGGCCAATGAATCCCCTTTTCCTTAAGTTTTCCCAAGTTAGAATTTGGTTGTGAAGTACTAACCATTTGAAAATTTTTATTTTTGGCCATTGGGGGTTGTTCCAAAGCTTATCCCATTGTTGCACTGGATCTTCTTGGTCCTAGTCTATGATGTAATGTCGGCCTTCTTTCAAGTTGAATTCCCCGCCATTTTTTTGGCCCCATCTATATTGGTCCTCTTCTTCCAATATTGCTAGTTTTCTTTTCCTCAGTTCCTCCTCCACCTCTTTCATGATTATTGTGGTCCGGTCTCTATTTTGCGAAGTGAGATCGTCCCAGATTCTCCATCTGTTGCGCTTTGTTTCTTGTTTCTAGTAGTGGCAGACTTTGGTTTTTCCTTGCACGATCATGTCCTATTGGAGTTCCTCCCTCTCCGGATTTTCCATTCTGGGTTCCTGTTGCCATGCATCCTCCTAGAATCTGGTTGTTTTACCATTCCTTACTTCCCAAAATCTATGTGTCTAGATCCAAGTTTTGTTGCGCCAAGCTAGACTCTAGATGGTTGATCCCTCCCTGCTGCCCCTAAAGAGGATTTGTTCCTAGTGGTTTATGTCTGGGGCATACTTGGCCTTCCAGAGGTTTACCCATGGTGTAGAAGTTTCTTTGACCCATCGCCGCCAGAGTTTCACCCTGTAGGCTTTGTTGGTTACTTGTGGGTTATGTAGCCCTAGGCCTCCTTTTCCTTTTGGTTTACAGACCTTCTCCTAGGCCACCATTGCCCATTTCTTCTTTGTTTCATCTCCTCTCCATAGGAAGTCCCTTTGGATGTTTCTTATTTTTTGTAATATCCCTTTGGGGGCAGGGAATATAGACATCATATAGGTTGGAATTGCTTGTAGAATCGTCTTGGTCAAAATGAGTCTCCCCGCTATGTTGAGGGATCTGTACGTCCAATTTTTCACCCTCTCTTGTATCTTATTGATCACTCCTTCCCATGTTGCCATTTTGTATGCCCTGTCTGTCAGGGGGATGCCCAAGTACTTGGTTGGGAGTGTTTTGCACTCAAATCCCAAAATATTTGCCAGGTTTCTTTGGATTGCAGGGTTGGTGTTGAAGAAATAGATCATATATTTCAAGTGATTGATCTCAGCACCCGAGGCTTCCCCAAACTCTTCTAAGATTCTTTTATAGGATTTTGCTTCCTTGATCGGGGGTGTGTCATGGAGTAAGGTGTCATCCATGAACTGTTGGTGTGTGGAAGTCAGAGATTTTTCAAAAGGTTTGATGCTTGTTATTTCTCCTGTTGTTGTTGCGCTTTTTATGCTTCGGCTGAGACCTTCCATCATCAAAATGAACAGGAAGGAGGAAAGCAGGTCTCCTTGTTTGATGCTTCTCGTAGGACAGAAAGGTTTGGTTGGGGCTCCATTTATTAGGAGTGAGTAGCTTGTCATTGAGACTAGGATGACAATCCAGCTAATCCAATGTTGGGTGAAACCAAAAGCTTCCAGAGTCTTGACCATGTAGTGCCAGCGAATTTTTTCATAGGCTTTTGCTAGGTCAAGTTGTACTATCATCCCCCCTCTCCTCTGGATTTTCAGGGTGTGGATTAGTTCATGGGCATGGATGATGTTGTCCATGATTTGTCTTCCTTCCACGAACCCCTCCTGTTCTTGTGAAATTAGTGTGGGTAGGAGGGGTTTTAATCTATTGGCTATGACTTTGGAAATTATCTTGTAAACCACATTGCATAAAGCTATAGGTTTGTACCGATCAACGGTCCTTGCTTCATTTTCTTTGGGAATTAGAGTAATCATTGTGGAATTTAGCGCTTTTAGGATGGAGGTCGATCGTCTAGAGTCCTCCTCCACCCTATAAACATCATGTTTGACCAGTTCCCAACAGGCTTTGAAGAATTCCACTGTGAAACCATTTGGACCTGGGGCTTTCCCGTTGGGCATCTCCTGGATCACTTGATCAATTTCCTCCTTAGCAATGGGTTTGTTTAGATTGTTATTTTGTTCCTCTGTGACTAGACGGGGGATGTACTGAGTTATCCTTTGGATGGCCTCCGTTCAGCCTTTGTTGGGTTCCTGGGCTATCCCATGGAAGTGACTTACCAGAGTAGTTTCAATCTCCTTGTGGGTTTCTCTCTCAATCCCATCCCGATCCTTAATTTTCAGGATTTTTTTGTGGGCTCTTTTGGCAATGGTTGTTCTATGAAAAAACTTGGTGTTCCTCTCTCCTTCCTTTAGCCATCTGATTCGGGAATTTTGGTGCCATAGAATTTCTTCTTGCTGACATCTTACCTCCCATTCCCAAGTCATTTGGGTCTCTTCCTTTTTTCGATCCTCTGTATAGCCCTCTGCTATGCATACTTCCTGCAGTTTTGTCATTATGTCTTCAATATTTTTCTTCTCTTGGTTTATGTTCCCAAATATTTCCTTGTTCCACTCCTTGAGCTTATATTTGATGTACTTTAATTTTTTATAGAGTTTGAACATCCTTGTCCCTTGCTCCGGTTGTTCCTCCCGCCACCACTGGTTGATGTTTTCCTTGAAGGTGGGGTGTTCTATCCATAATTTCTGAAATTTGAAGGGTCTATTCTTCGGGGAGGTTGGGAAGTCTGCTTCCAGTTGGACTGGCTAGTGATCAAAAACCCCCCCGGGGAAGGATGCTACAGTCTATGGTTAACCCTTGCATAATGATGGACTCTGACACCAAGAATCTGTCTAGTCTTGTCGCGACCTGATGTTGGTTTATCTGTTTATTGTTCTAGGTGAACTGTCCATTATTAGTTCTGATGTCCACCATCTATGTTGTGTCTATGAACATTGATAATTCTTCTGCATCTCTATCCAGTCTCCTAGTGCCTCCTTTTTTCTCTGCAAGTGATGTGATGATGTTGAAGTCCCTTGCCAGGATCCAGTGGAGGTTGTTGGATCGAGCTTTTAGGTCTTCTAAGTCTAGACGCATTCTTCTCTTTCCCTCTAACATATGGGGTTCATACATGTTAGTGCACAGAACCATCTTCGTATTACCAACGATTTGCATGTTAACCGAAAGTGTGTGCCTGGTAGCCTCGGTTGCTATTAGGTTCATCACTTGTGGATTCCACAAGGTGAGAATACCTCCTGTCATCTGCTATCCTTCAACAACCAACATATTGTACTTGCTCCATTGTTTTTTACTCATTGTTTCCATTCTGTCTATAGTGCATTTTGTCTCTTGAATGAAACAGAGGTCTGGTTGTTCCTTCCTAAGTCTATTTTTAAGTATTTGCCGCTTTCGTGGGTTGTTTAGGCCTCTTATATTCCATGTTATAATCTTCATTTAAACATGTGGGGGGGAGTTGGGAAAGAGATTTTTTATCTTACCTGAGTTTATCAACAAAGCTCCTAGTTCCTATAGTGCTACGTTGTTTGATTTCTTGCCTTTTTACCTTCTCATCTGCTTGGATGAGAGTTACGGTTGTCCCTCGCCTGATTTGATTCCTAGGTGTCCTATCTCCCTGTGTGTGCACTTGAGCCCTCTAGATTTGGATTCCTCCCTTAGGAGGAACATGTATTGGATGCGGTCTAGTTGCTTCATTGGTACATTATCTATGCCCTGCCTTTTCCATTGCTCCAATATGTTCGAGAGATCTATCCCTTCCCTTTCCACAATGTCTCTGAGATCAGGATCTTCCGTTCCTACCTCGCTTGGAGTCATTTTTGTGTCTCTGTCTACCTCCTGCATGGGGGTGTTGGCATCTCTGGTTTCTCCATCCATAGGAGTTGCGCTACCCCCCCATCCCATCTTCTTTCTTGGGCTATCTGTGTACTCATTTGTTTCTTGATCCCTGGTTTCTTTATCTTTTTCCTTCTCCTTTCCTCCTTCTTCCCCTTTTTTGGTCTTGTCCCGTCCTTCTGTTCTATTCCTGGCCTCCAGAGTGCTCCTTGCTAGGGTTTTACTCTGTTTCTTGTTAGCTCTGTTTCTGTGGTTCGGCTTTATAAATCCATTCTTGTCCTGTTGTATTTTAGTGTTTTATGCTTCTTGTTTTTTAATGAGAGGACATTCTCTGATTAGGTGTCCATGTTCGTGACATCTTCTGCATCTGAAGGGGATCTGCTCGTAGTCAATGTTTTGTATCCATTCCTCATCCCTGAATTCCAAGCTTATGGCTTCTTGGAGTGCCCCCGACACATCCATCTCTATGCAGATTCTTACATAGGATGTATATCTCCCTTTAAGGGTTGCTTCAGATGTCTTCATGTATTTTCCCAATTTGTTCCCTATTGCTTCGAAGGTGCAAGGTAGCCATTAATCTAACGACAAGGAGTAAAGTCTCAGCTAGACAGTTACTTTTTTGAAAGTTTCTTTCTCTGGGGAGAAGTTTTCCTTCCATGGTCGCATGTATAGTCCTGTTGAGGCATGGAAGTATGGCCCCCCCTCAAAGACCTTATCTCTATCTTCTAGGTTCATTAATACTGTTGTGAAGAAGCCTTTCGAGCCCAGATGTAGGTCCACTTCTCCGCTTGTCTTCCACTGATATTTAATCCAATTGCGCAATGTTCTTTCTATGGGCCACAAGCGCATAAACTTGCAGATTAGCGTATGCGTCTTCATCTGGTCCCTGTAGAGTTGTGTTTGGGGATCTTCCAGTATTACCTTAGGTATCATTGTTGTTTTTGGTTTGCATGGGTTATGCCCTTCTTCCCCATTAGGGCTTGTCGTTTCTTGCACATCCTTCTGATTTTCTCTGGCTTCTACACCCATGCAATCACTTTTTCCCTGGTTGCTTTCCTAATTCTTTTCCGGTTCTGAACCTGAGGTGCTTGTCATTGGCGCTTTGAAATCTATGCCTCGTGGGCCTTTCCCTCTAGCTACCACTACCTGCTTGTATGAGGGGGTTCCATTACCGCCCCCCTTGGTACTCATGTTGTCCTCTGCTATGGCCGCGACTGCCAAACCCTAGCCTGCAGTTGCTCCAGACCCTAGCTACTCCGATCGAAAAAGGAATCACTTTAATGATCTCCTTTTCAAACTCTCTAATAAAAAATGTTCAAATTAAACAAAACAATTGGATAAATGTAAAATTTCAATACTAATATATAATGATGGTGCTGGTGGTGTTTAACATCCATTGAGACCAAATTTTCTCTATAGGACTTTAAGAAAGGTAATGAATTACTTGGTTTGTTTTAGAATTTTATTTTCGTGCTCGAAAATATTTAAGAGAAGGATTCCTAAATCACCATAGTTTTGATGATTTAAAATGTTAGAAAGGTGATTATTGTAACAAATATTTTGAAAATTGTGATTTAATGTGGGTGTATGCAAGACATTCTAAGAGAAAGTGTTTTCCATCCTCAAACCTCTTAGTGTCACAAAGATGACAAACTCTTTGGACCCACAATGTTTTAAGCACTGCCCAATGTCTTGTTTCACTATGGAGCTTGTGAGAGTTTGTTCTTATTTTAACAACATTGATTTTCTTCTTTACGCTAGTCAAAATAGAAAGATATTTTTGGTCTTCTAAATTAAGGTTGAATACCTCCTTACAATATCTTTATTTTATTTTATCCTCTAATTCTTTATCACACCACAATTTCTCCTTAAACTTAGATGTAATAACATTTTTAATATTATCGTTATTATGCAGAATGACCTCTTCCTTAATTCCCCAATGATTTAGCCAATACTTGGTCATTTTATGCCAACCCCACTTGAGCTACATGTGGTTTTGACTGGAGTTTGAAGAAACCTTAGGAAGCCTCTTGTTTTCCATGTTGTTTATCTTGTTCTTGTGCATTGTGATTTTTTCAAAGGAACACATTAATAGGGTGAAAAATAAATAGATTAAATAAACACTATTATTTTATGATTAAGGAGTCATGTGGTGGATTATTTAGTTTGTAGTTAAAAGTGGATGCCTTTTTTGAATTACTCTCGGTCAAATGCATGTTTAATCATGTTAAAGGTGATGGAGATGATTTACCAAGGGTACACAATACAATGTAACAATAGAAATAGAGAATAGTTAATAATATTGGAAAATAAATGTAGGAAAGAAAGGAAAAAATGGATAATTACTTAAAAGTTGTCAAAGGGTGACACGAAAAGACAATGACATAATAGATTGCAAATTGTGTCTTTGATTCAAGTTCATATTTCCAATACTATCCAATGTTCTACCTTTGCTTACATATACCTAATGTTTCATAAATGAATTAAAATTTGATGATGAGTATCAAATATTGAAACATTAAAACTAGACATTTCCACTTAACATTGAACTTAGAAATATATAAGATATATTAATATAATATTACATAACAAACAACTAAAATGTAGACACATCATGCATAATAATTTAGGTATGTGATATGACAATCTTATATTATATGTTTGTACATATTATAACTTGATGCATATAAATGGAAATTTGTAAAATGCAGCGTACATATAAGGGGAAAACTACAGGCAACTTGTTGACCAACATGTAAAATGTATAGGGTGGGAAATTTGCTTTAGATAACTTTTAATGATCTCATTTTCAAACTCTTTAATAAAAAATGTTCAAATTAAACAAAACAACAATTAGATAAATGTAAAATTTTAATATTAATATATAATGGTGGCGGTGGTGTTTAACATCTATTGAGACTAAATTTGGTCTATAGGACCTTAAGAAAAGTAATGAATTATTTGGTTTGCTTAAGTATTTTATTTCTTTACTTGAAAAGATTTAAGAGAAGTGTTCTTAAATCACCATAGTTTTGATGATTTAAAAGGTTAGGAAGGTAATTACTGTAACAAATATTTTGAAAGTTGTGATTTAATGTGGGTGTATGCAAGACATTCTAAGAGAAAGTGTTTTCCATATTCAACCCTCTTAGTGTCACAAATATGATAAATTCTTTGGACCCACAATGTTTTAAGAAATTCCCAATGCCTGGTTTCACTATAGAGCTCGTGAGAGTTTGTTCTTATTTGGTTTTAAGGATTGGTTTGAAAGACATGCCAATCTCATTTTTTACAACATGATTCAAATCATATCACATCGGTGTAGTGGCATCGAAGGGGGAGAGTCGATTTCATGCCATATCCTCTACAACATGCAAATCTCTTCTCTGCTCGTGGTTATTGAACGCTTCGATCACGATCATCACATGCCTTGTGGGATATTGGTGGGGTTGTGGTTTAGAATTGAGCACACATTATGTTGTTTCTCTGGAGTGTCTGACCAACTAATAAGTGTTCCTAGTTATGGGCGTCAGGTGATGGATAATTAGTGGATTTTATCGTTCTATCGGGAAGTGCATTTCAATTCTAGTCTTTGTGCTTATATTTTCTTGTTCATCTTGTTTGTTGTGCTTGTCTCTAGGTCTATCCTGCAAGGGGAATTTAGTGAAGGTTGGGCGTTAGAAGAATTTGGGATTTCATTGTTATGTAGGGAAGAGCATTTTAATTATGGTCTCTATGCTTGTATTTTATTGTTCACCTTGTTCGTTGGGCTAGAGCCCAAGATCGATTTGCAAGGAAATTTAGTGTTGGAAATTGGAATATCGATCTTTGCAAAAAAATTGGGCTCTTGAACGTTTCTAGAGAGCATGGTGTCACCATATTTGTTCCTCTGGACATGATCTACAACATCTGTTCATAATACCACTTTTAGTTTTGTTTTGCAAGTCTGATAAATATGGAAAATAGGGATGTGTTGGAACTACACAAAATTTTGAGAAGGCACACAGACCTTGTTGAATCCAACACGAGTTCACTACTCTCTATGACTTCTAAAGTCCACAAGAACGAGCATCGTTGCATTTCTTAGCATGCAATATCATGATTTTGTTGGTTCAACAAAAGAAGAGGATTGACATCTTTGAAGAAGAATGCAATATGCTTCACAATCTCGCTCTCAACCTTTGCAAGGACACACCATCCACTACTTAAAATAACAGGGCTTCAAAGAATTTGGTCCAAGCTAAGCTCAAAGAAGATGAAATAGTCCATCAATTGAAGGATCCAATGGAAATAGAGAAAAAGAACTCTCCTCACATAGATGATGGTGAGGAAGAAGCATATAGTCTCAAAGTTTTTCATTAATACTTACATTTTCTATGTTATTTGGCTATTAGGTGTCTTTGTGAAGCAAGCCACATGTAGGTCAACTTGGAATATCTGCTTCTTAGTATGTTGTAAACTTCTATATGTATCGCTACTAGTCTCAATTGCAATATTTTGATTATATATAATAATATTTTTATTTTGGTAAAATAAAATAAAAAAATTACAAAATGTTAGAGAGCACCATGAAATATCGCAACCCCTCATTAAGTCACAAATTTGCTGATTAATTTTACTTATCAAACTAAAAATTTACGATATTCAAATCATCTCCCTTCAATCTATATTCAAGCAAATTTATAAAATGTTAATTATGTTATTGAAAAAATACACAAACTAATATAAAATATGATGTCCAATGCCATGCCCTAACATACAAATATAAAACAAATTATAAATTGCACTTTTAAAATCAAATTAAATTTATACCCTATAACACAATACTCATGCTATATAAAACTAAAACACACGAATCAAACATTGCTCACAAAACGGACCTAAAACACATGAATCAAACATTGAATACACAATGGAATTGGTAGAAGAAGATTAAGGCAATGAATGGTCATGCCATGATGTTTCAATTTCTTAGAACCCCAAGCAAACTAAAGAACATGAATCAAATAATGAACACACAATGTAATTGGTTGAAGAAGATTATGGTAATGAATGCTCATGCCATGATGTTTCAATTTATGAGCCCCAAGTAAAACTAAAGAGATGGGATGGGCTTGAATGTGGATGGTACAAATGATGTTGTTTTCAAAGGAAAATAATGGTTGTTTGAACACAATTGAATTGGTAGAAGAAGATTAAGGTAATGAATGGTCATGCCACGATGTTTCAATTTCTTAGAGCCCCTAGCAAACTTAAGAGATGGGCTTGAACGTGAATGTGGATGGTATAAATGATGATTTTTTCGAAGGAAAACACTTGCAAGATGAGGATAGATGGATTGAATAAATATTGTGTTTTTGTAATTAGTTAAAAGTGGATTTTTTTTGGGATTACTTTTACTTAATGTTTAATAATGTCAAAGCTTAGGGAAATGATATATTAAAGATTCAAAATAGAATGTAACAATAGGAATAGATAATAGTATTGGAAATAAAAGAGAGGGAGAAATGATTACTTGAAGGATGTTGAAGGTTGACAATAGAAGGTAAAGTTAATGACATAATAGATTGTAAATTTGGTCTTTATATTCATATTTTTAATATTATTTAATATTTAAATCGTTTTTCTCGTATTTGATAAATTAATTAAATTTTGATGATAAGTGTTAAATTAATATTATTTAATATTTAAATTTGTTTTCTCATATTTGATAAATTAATTAAAATTTAATGATGAGTGTTAAGTATTGAAACATTGAATTTAGATATTTTCATAAAACATTGAACTTAGACATTTCCATAGAACATTGAACTTAGACATATATAAGATATATTAATATAATATTATGTAACAAACAATTAAAATATCGGGACAAAATATGCATAATAATTTAGGTGCGTAACACAACAAAACTATGTTATATGTTTGTACATATTATAGTTCAACACATGATCCAAATTATTTTGAGAACAAAATGAAGACAGAGATATAACAATGAAATATACAGAGATATTGCAATAAATAAAGAGATACACTAATGCATAATTTTTATTAATGAGAGAATGTACAGACACTGTAAAATTACAGAGTGAATGACACACTAGAATGGTGGTAGCTTATCTATGAGAAGAGATGTAATGGCTATGTTGATTCACAAGAAGATGATGTTGTTTACAATGAGGCTCTAGAGGCCTTTTTAACATAAGGAAAATCCAAAACCCTAACCCCATAAGATGAAACGCCAAAATCTCTGCATTCCTAAATCATTCCTAAATCACCATAGTTTTGATGAGTTAAAGTGTTAGGAAGGTCATATTGTAACAAATATTTTGAAGCTCCGATTTAATGTGGGTGTATGTAGGACATTATAAGAGAAAGTGTTTTTCATCTTCAACCCTCTTATTGTCACAAAGATGATAATTTTTTTTGACCCACGACATTTTATGAATCTTCCAATGCCGTGTTCCAATATGGAGCTCGTGAGAGTCTGTTCTTATTTTAGCAATACTTTTTTTCTTCTTTACGCTAGTCAAAGCAGAGAAATATATTTGATCTTCTAAATTAAGGTTGCTTAGCTCCTTACATTATCTTAACTTTCTTTTATCCTCTAATTCTTTATCGCACTACAATTTCTCCTTAAGTTTAGATGTAATAATATTTTTAATATTATTGATATTTTGTAGAATGACATCTTCCTTAATTCCCCAATAATTTTGCCAAGACTTGGCATCTTTATGCCAACCCCACTTGAGCTATAGGTGATTTTGACTAGAGTTTGAAGCAATCTTAGGAAGCCTCTTGTCTTCTATTTTGTTTATCTTGTTCTTATACATTAGGTATGTTATAAAACACTTTTGAATTTGCTTTATTTTTTTCCACGATTCTTATAAATATGTTAATTAATGAGTTCAAGAAAATGAGAATAATCATAACTCAAGATTAAATTAAAGACTTAATAGAAGTGATAAAATAAATGTGTTCCCAAATATAAAAAAAAAAAGAGAAAGGACAACAATTTTTAGACATCATTGATGATGTATTTAACTTATAATAATAATCTAATTTAAAATTACAACATAATAAATGTCGAATTAACATATGAACTTTCTTATTTATGTGATAAAGATTCTTTATATAGAGAAACGATAACAATTTTTAGACATCATTAATGATGTATTTAACTTATAATAATAATGTAATTTAAAGTTACAACATTAAAAAATGTTGAATTAACATATGAACTTTCTTATTTATGTGATAAAGATTCTTTTATATAGTTATCTGACTATTTAATTTATAAAATGATTATATATATTTATTTATTTTGATTTAAAAATATTAATAAAAAAATGGTGAAATATATTTTTCTGAAAATGAAAAAAACACTATGTTTTATAATTATTTTTATTGAAATGAATGTTATAATTATTTTTATTGAAATAAATGTTATAATTTATAGTCAAAGAAAGGAAAAAGACACTAACAACAATTACGACGATAAAGGAAGGGAAATATAATTATGGTAAAGGAAGGAAAAAAGGAAAAAAAAAAAGGGAAGAAAGAGGAAAATAAAACCGACTATGATAAACGTGGGAACATGTGCATGATGATGGAATGGAAAAAAGTAACACTGTTTCTTGAAGTTGGAGTTAATATCGTTAAATTCAATGCATTAAAAATGGTCGGTGGAGGAGAAGAATTTGAGACGGCAGAGTGGACATTCTTTTGTTTTAAAAAATGGAAAAAATGGAATTTAGGTGTGAGAAAGATAAAACTTCAAATTGTTTATATGCCTTTCACTAATTCATTCAAGTGATTGATAGGAGTGTGGAATGGCCAAGCAATAGATTCCCTCCCTTCATGATGGGAAAGGCATTACTTCACTTACATAAAGTTAATGCACGCCCTGCTCTTCATTTGCTATGCTTCAAAGCTTTGAAAGTACACACAAAAGTAGAAAGTGACAAGGGATTAACATGTGTCATTTCCTCTTTATTTTGCCCCTCCTCATTTGTTAGGTTAACGGTACTTCAAAGAGTAGCAAGACAACTAATGACAATGTATGGAATGTGTTGGGAACGTGGATTTGGATTATCATTATTGTTGTTACATTTTGTTTATACATATTTATTTTTGTTTTAAATGTATGTGCTAGTAAAAGAAAGAGATAAGTTATGGGATTGCTCATAATGAAAGTATTATTTTTTTTAAATTTTAAAGTTATTATATTGTATTAATGGTTAAAAAAAGTAACGTATATACATATTGAATATATCTGATAGGGTTGTCATAGAAGGAAACTCACCTATTGCAACTATTGATCAAGTTTATTGGTGTTTCGAGGGGTCAAAAAATAATGCAGTCTTAAAGTGTATATGTTGTTTCGTCAAGCATTTAGCCTGCCATGGGAGGAACGAGCACACTCTCGCATCCCGGGCAAGGAAATGGAGGAGAGGTTAATAGTCCCTTGATGGAGAGTGAGCACAAAAGTAGAGGCGGAACACAGGATGCAAACATAGAAAGAATTTCGTGAGAACCAAATAACATCAATGCCTCCCTCTCAAAATTGTAATGGCTGACTCATATCGAGAAAAGTAGGATGTTGAATAAATGTCGACATCGCTGAGATCGAAGGATAGTAACGAGCTTTAATTTCCATGGTACCAGAACCCACCTAAATTGCAGGTGTCTCACACGTCTGGTGGTCTGGCTGGTACTGCATAATAACCTCGACAAGACTGAGCTTTTCCAGTGGAGGAATGTGTTGAGTGTGCTGCCAGCTGACACAACATCCACGAATATTGAGCAAGGACATCGTCAGGATGCACCCCATCCGAGGTGTATTAACTATGTTTTTGTGATGAATTTGTTTTTTAAATTACATGGTATATTAAAGTTTATATCGTGTATATCATTTTTCTAAAAAGAATAAAGCAAGAAATAATGTGAACTAATACTAGTGGTGTAATGGTAGGATCCAAATCATGAACTTGGTCTACTCAATTGAGTTTGGTTATCTTTTCTTTACATTGAGGGCAAGATGCCCCATTGGCTCTACTCTCAAGCCTCTTCTTCTTTTCCACATCATTTTCTTGGCCAACCTTTGTTGTACCACTCACTAGATCCTCTTGAATGTTGATTCATGATATTTGTACACAAATTTGACATCTTCATGATTTGTGAGTATGTTGTTGCCTCCTCATTCTACATACTTGACGTTAACCTTTCTTCCCACTTATTCACATCTTCATGTTTCACATCTTAGCACGCGTGAGTTGGTTCTTAGTTATGCAATTGCATGTTTTTTGCACCATGGGATGTTAAGTTTCAAGTATTTTTGCACTTTGATCTCCTCTTGTATATTGAAGTTGTCTATGTAGTATTGTTTTTTTCTTTTGCATGCTTTCTTCATTTTCTCTTCCAGTAACATCCCTTCCGAAGCTTCCCACCTTCTTCCCCATATTTTTTTAGATGGAAGACAGATCGATTGGCTACTGCATAGGCAATTGGAAACCCCAAAGAACCTAATGAAATTTGGTTTTGAGACCTTTGTGGACTTTTGTTTTCTTCGAGGATACAATGTTCGGGGAAAACCCCCAGGTACATCCTCTCATTTTGAGGATGGTAGCTAAGGTAAACCATATATTCTTTAGGGCACAAAGCCATAGTGAACTCAACATGTCACTTATGGGAACACAACTTGGGTGTGGAGGATAACACTCCATCCCACAACCACACGTGCTAGACCCACAACCACACGTGCTAGACCCAATTGACAAGACCTCTATTGACTTAGCACAAGAGCCTTTACCATTCAAGTTAACCCTTGGGACTCTTCTTGTAGTATTCTTGTACATGCCTTCTCAATGCCTTTTTATATTCCAGACACCTCTTTTCTTATATACCCTACTCTTAAAACCATTTTCTACATTGTTGATTCCATTTTTTTTCTAAAGATGTGATACTTTATGTTATAATATTAAGTGATAAGAGATAGAATTGTTTCTTGATATCATAATAATTTTTATGTTGGCCACTTAAGAAATAGAGATCAAAGATCATGATTATACTTCACTTCTTTATTTATTTAAGGTGTTTTTTTATAAGAGATAGACTTGTTTCTTGATATCATGAATAATTTTTACATTGGCTAATTAAAAAATAGAGATCAAAGATAATGATTCTACTTCACTTCTTTATTTATTTAAGGTGTTTTTGGGATAAGATGGATACATTTCAAAAAGATAGAAGAACAAGATTTTATAATTGTAAAAATGATTTTATCTATAAAAATGATTTTATCTAATTTTTACCATTCTATTTTATTATTCTTATTATTATTCACACATGAACACATCAAACCAACAAGTAAACTGACTCCATGTCTACTAAATTTCCTCATTTTTGGAAGACCATGATTGAAGCCTAGAATCAGCAATGTCATGTCAAATTAGTTACACTTGACGATAGAGGCATTGCATAGGTTGGGCAATGAAGTCATAATTTATGGAACTTGTAATGGCAAAGGAAACTTACCTTGTAAGGGCAAAGGCAACTTACTTTATATGGCCATGACAAAGACAACTTACTTTAGAGAACTTGTAATGGCAAAGGCAACTTACTTTAGGGAACTTGTAATGGCAAAGGCAACTTACTCTAGATGGCCATAGAAGAAGTAAAAAAGATGGAGTTATGAGGAAAGAGTGGGTAAATAAGTGATTGTAAATACAATGTTTTTACTGATTGGAGACAAACAATATCCTTTTTACCCTGAAAAGCAGGGTAATTGTATTAGTTGTTGGATTTGGTCGAGCACATGAAGATCTGTACATTGCTTTGAAATGACAAGCTCACCAATAACAAAAGCTTCCTAGGATTAGAATAATGTATGATTGAGAGTAATAAAAATATGAAAATTCCTAAATAACAAATTCTGGTTTACTTTACTAGTTGAATCTTGTGAGTGAGAAGATATAGAAGAGTTTGTGGTAGGCAAGTACATAGAGAATTGACATGGTCTAATTCCCACCAACTCATGGTAAGTTAGGTTGGTGGAGGTGGGTGGATGTCAAAATCCGGGATGGTAACACCGAAACCTAAAAATTTGGGGGATCGATTACAAAGATTGGGTGAGCACTTGATGATGCGAATAAAAAATGAGGCGAAGAAACTGGAGATCTTTCTTTTCTTGCCTTTTCAGAGTGGTTGGCTTCTTTGACCACTAGGTTTCCACCTGCGGTTGTAAAGAAAAATAAAAAAACTCTGACGCCATGCGTGAGGTAATGAGTGATATATATACATATATTGTATACGTATTTAGAAGACAAAAACCCTAAACAGCTGTTCTATTCTCCAAGGGTAACGGCAAACAGTGGCCGTTATGTTTGATTATCGTCACGTGGGGCGTAGGCGGTCTGCCATGGCGCAGAGTAAACCGCGGGGCACACCCGGTTTTCAAGTACAAACCGAGAGGTTATGGACGTGGCGGTGGTGTGTAGGCTCGGTATGAAGCTAGGACGGCGGGCCCCAGGGTCCTTTCCGGACCCCAAAGGGGCGGGCGTGGAATGAATAGGGTTTGTTTGTGGCCCAGCTGTCCGTCAATTCATTGACGGCTAGTGAGGACATGGAGAAGGGGATGAAGGGGAGGTGCGGAGGGGTAGGCGAGTATTGGGGTAGCTGAGGTGCCGGGAACTCGCGGGGGGACCCCAAAGATAGAAGGTGTATCTGTGATAAAGGTCAATATATACGCTATCATAGGTCTGTTCTCTAGATGTAACGAGACGAAGGGAAACCGCTTCTATCCATCAAGCGTGTCTCTCCCGTTCTGATACAACAGACGACAACGAACGACGGGGAAAATTAGACAGAGCGGGCGGGGAGACTCTTTGTAGATATCAAGGTATCGAATCCCCAATCCCGCCTCGTATTGAAGAAAAAGAAACCATCTGAGATCTCGCTTCTGTGCGCAATGGCGGCGGCGGGACTGGCAAAGGGCAGTGCGATCTCCGGGACGAGGATCCATGAGAGAAACGCCCCGCTACGTCTCGTGCCGCATTCCGCTGCGTCGTCGTCCTCCGTGAGATTCGTGAACTTGGAGGCGGCGAATCGGTTTCCCCGTTCGAAGCGAAGGAATTCCGTGTCTGTGAGCGGGAGGGGGCTGAGATTGGGGGCGGCGGAGGGGGAGATTATGGGGAGGAGAATACATCTTTGGCGAACGGAAGGCCCCGGGCGATCGCCGAAACTCATAACGGTTTCGGTGCGCTGCATGGCTTTGTCGGAGATACCGCAGGAGCGCCTCGGATTGTATGATCCATCGCTTGACAAAGACGCCTGCGGAGTTGGCTTCGTGGCAGAGCTCTCAGGCAAGCCCAGTCGCAAAACTGTAAGTAAAACAGCGTTGTTCGTTGGTCTTTGAAAAAAATCTCTGAGTGTGAAGGGGGTCGAGAAAAAAGCCATCCATGTGAGTCGCTGTGGTGGTTTCTTCTTCGGCTAAAGCACCCTTACCGGTGCCTATCTTTCTACTCCCCGTCTTTTCTTTATTCCATATGCCCACCCGCAGATCCGAAGGATTGTTTCGTCTCTTAGGATTTATTATTATTATTAGAGCTGCTTTGTGTTATAGATTAGTTTGGATACATGCGGGTTCGCTTTGGTCTGGGAGACTGAGCTGGGTGTCTATTGGGCTGCAGGTTATGGATGGTATTGAAATGCTGATACGTATGGCACATCGTGGCGCCTGTGGCTGCGAGACAAATACTGGTGATGGCGCTGGAATTCTCGTTGCTCTTCCTCACGATTTCTTGGCCGAGGTACTTGCATTTCTGCATATTGTATATTCATTACATATGTCTATGCCTTTACGTGCTCATATTCCGTGTCTGCGATATCTGTGTGTGGGGGAAGGATCGGGGTGGTGAAACTATTTTTTTGTCTGCATATGGGTATTTGAATTGAACTGGTGACAGGCTGTCACATGGGCTTTGAACTCTGGTGACAGTTGCTGGTTCCTATAATGACTCATATAAATTTAGGCTGGTTGCTATTATCAGTCCAAATCGGTAATCGATTTAGTGACTGACATTATTTTTTCTGCTGATTTCATTGGAAATTATCTTGTAACTATTATTTTTGTGGCCGATTACCGAAAATGGTGATTGGCCTCATTCTGATAAAGCGGGATTGGGAGATCTAGTTCGGATTTGGTTTGATGGATTAAACAGGGGCAAGTATAATGTGCGTTGACACTAAATGAGAACGAAGCAGGTGATTATCGTTGTTTCCTGTGGTTTCTTTGGATTCAAGTTGTTTATGAGTGTTGGGCAGCATTGCGGACTATGAAATTAAGCTGGTAATCGCCAGGTTAATGGGAAATGAATTGACAACCAATTAGATTCCAACAATTTCATCAGAAGATGGTTTCATGGTGGTCAAACATAATATCAGTATTGGTACAAGGGAACTAAACAGGTGATCAACAATGTAGCCTATTTTCTTGATGGGATCTGTGTTGATAAACTCTAGGAACTGTGGAGACTTGGCACAATTTTGAATGGACAATCAGCAATGGTGATTAGGACTTAATGACAATTGTAGTTGGTGTTGGCTATGGTTTCATTGATGATTCTGTGGGAACCAAACTAATGATCCATGTGGGGAATTGGGAGCTTTTATTTGATGGGGATTCAACAATGGGCATAACTAGCTTGTGTAATCTCTGTTTAGATCTCACAGTGACACAGAACATTGTTGTCTTGTATCTTGTCTGTTTTGTTCTCCTTAGTTTTTTCAAGGATGTGATATCATGGTAACATCGTGTGTAATGTCTAATATTTTGTTTGTTTTGGTTAGGCTGTTAAAGATGCAGGATTTGATTTGCCGCCTCTGCAAGAGTATGCTGTTGGCATGTTTTTCTTACCAACCTCTGAAACTCGAAGGGAGGAAAGCAAAAATGTGTTTAACAAGGTATATTTGACATGTCATGACATCAAATAAGATATGAAATGATATAAGAGTCTTTTCTCTATGTGTGTTTTCAAGGAGTTCTGTTCTTCATGATTATGTGGGTTGTGGTTTTTCTTTTTTTATCTTCTTGTTGATCTGTTAATTGCTAATTCTGGTTACAGAGTTAATGTTATGGTATAGGATTTCACTAACAGTTTCCATATAGGCTTGCTTGGGGAGTTTCAATTGCTTGGGGAGTTTCAATTTTGATGGAATGCTTTGATAGAAACTCTATTATTTTGACTGCACTTGCCTCTTGCTTAAAATATTGAATCTGTGGATTTTCTCATCTCTCTCTCCTTGTTTCTTTATGTCAATGTTTGTTCTTTGTCTTCTCCCAAATTTTTTTAATGGGGTGATGCGTGTCCATGGTCATTCCTATTTATGGCTGTTATTCAACAGCTATTTGAGAAAATTACCAAAATATTTTTGTACATGGATCTCTCTTTCTTATAGACAGACTTGTAATCCATTCTTTATTTATCAGTATATTGACTCAACCTGTCAACTGCTTTGTATTTTTCTGTTCATTTACTTGACTAGGTATGAAGCATTCTAAATTGGTGATTGATTTTTTTTTTTCAATACAAATGAGATGTAGCTTTGATCTCCTTCATCTAGCTTGAGCAGAAGTGGGTGATTAGTTCCCGGAGAACAATATTTTGTTGATTGCCAGTTTGATAACTTATTAAAACTGCAGGTTGCAGAGTCACTGGGGCATGTTGTACTGGGGTGGAGGCGTGTGAAAACTGACAATTCTGGATTGGGTAAAGCGGCTCTTCAAACGGAGCCTGTTGTTGAACAGGTGTTTCTTACACAAAGCTCTAGATCTAGTGCTGAGTTTGAGGAACAGGTATTATTACAACTTCTATTTTTGAGTAAATTGATTTTCTCCTATATTGTCTATTTGAGACCAGTGTCGTGCAGTAGTAATTATTAAATGATTTGAGGCAGTAGTAAATCGTAAATCTCTTATTCATGTCATCTATAGCTGTATTTTCTACACTTAAATAGAAATCTGCGATATGCTCTGCAGATGTATATACTGAGGAGGACATCAATGGTTGCCATCAGGGCTGCATTAAACCTGCAGCATGGTGGAGTAAGAGATTTCTACATATGCTCCCTCTCTTCCAGGTATAATATTTGAAATGTAATTGTCTGTGGATCAGGTCTAGTTAGTGGTTAGTGTGTCTGTGGACATTAAAAAATGATTATTCTCCATAACCAGATAACTTTTCCAATTAAAAGATGTAAAATCACAAAAGCAACATTCGCGGAAATTTGAGCCAATTTGATTTTAGGTGACTGGTAAATTTTCCCAAATGCCTTCTGACTCCTGTGGTAGTTGATGAATGTGGTTGGATATTTTATCAGTGAGGTTACCATAGATGGTTGACCACATTTTGCAATATTGAACAAAATCAACGATCAAGTCTGAAAACTTTGAAGAACTAAGGTTTTTTCCTTGAAGTTGGCCGTTAACCGATCATTTCTGTTTCATAAGAGATTTTTAACCTTATTATCTTCCGAGAGGAATGATTATTAAGTATTTATAGTTATTAAATTGCATATCCTAAGGTCTCGAGACATGAATCAATAATTCATCCTTATAAAAGGGAAAAATATGTTATGACTTAGATACTTTTTTGAACTGCACATGCATGCATGCATTCGTATAATTGAAGCATGTGTGTACACACCTTCCTAAGTACATGATACCACTGGAAGAAAATTTATATGCATGATACATACACATGGGAATACTTTTTTCCTTACCAATGCTTTTTGGATTTGTGCTTTTACAGGTTGTGTCTTTTGCACAACTGTTAAGTAACTTTTGTCTTTTAATTCCACAGGACTATTGTATATAAAGGCCAACTCAAACCTGACCAATTGAAGAGCTACTACTTTGCAGATTTGGGTGATGAGAAGTTTACTAGCTATATGGCCTTGGTACATATTATATCCTTACTCTCTTTTTAAGTCAGTAATGAACTCCAGAGGCTGAATTAACTTTTGTGCAGACTTTAATTCTGCTTTAGATGACTTGGTTCCAAAGGGTTGGCTGCTGCTGCAAACCAATGATGATTTCTCTTTTCTGGTTTTTACGCTGTACATTATTTTTCAGTTTGGGTTGACTATAACTTAGGTGAGGTGGGGTAGACCTTGATGTGGAGTGACACATGTTGCAGAGTTGATGCTTTGCTCCACATGGACAGTTCAATGGTTCTCCATTGCCTGGACAGAGATGAATGGAGCACATGAAGAATGTGATGTTCAACCTTGGATGTGGGGGGATTATTTAGTTGGAGCTGAGATGTCAAGGTAGCTGAGGGTTTCAAAATATTTTACAATGGGACGAGTCTAAAACTGACTTTGACACTTTGTTTAATTTCAGTGTCTCAAACAATTTTTTGCAGCTTAAGTTTTAACACCTGTTTTAAATGAAGGAAATGCCAACCATAAATCTGTGTAATTATAATATTGTCCAAGATAAATTTACTTGTTTTCTTGCAGATTCATTCTCGGTTTTCAACAAACACATTCCCTAGCTGGGACCGTGCTCAGCCCATGCGTGTGTTAGGGCACAATGGGGAGATAAATACTCTACGAGGAAATGTCAACTGGTGAGTTTTCGTTCCCCTCTTTTCCATCTGCTCGAGTGAGAAATCAGTGTCCCTGTGAATATAAGCTACTTACAGCTAATGTTTTCTACTGACTATTCTTTGTTTGTATGCACTATTTCTGCTAATTTCTTTGCAGGATGAAAGCACGTGAAGGATTATTAAAGTGCCAAAACCTTGCTCTTTCAAAGGATGAGATGCAGAAGTTGCTCCCTATTGTGGATGCAAGCTCTTCAGATTCAGGTAATCTCTTGAATGCTTCTAAAGTTTTGTCCTCCGCTTCATTGTCGCGGATGTTGTCTTATCATATTGTCAATGTATTTCAGGGGCATTCGATGGTGTATTAGAGCTTCTTGTTCGGGCGGGGAGGAGTCTTCCTGAAGCAGTAATGATGATGATTCCGGAGGCATGGCATAATGACAAAAACATGGACCCCGATCGTCGATCTTTATATGAATATTTCTCAGCTTTGATGGAACCATGGGATGGGCCAGCCCTTGTAGCATGTAAATATCTGTTTCTCCCTTTGGAGAATTAGCATTTATTTTCTGCATTTTCTTTTATCTGAAAATAGATTCCAAAGTGTTCGAGACTCATCTCATCTCCTCACCAAATACATATATTTCCAGCCCTTCTAGATTAAGAATTGCATGGACTAGAGACTCATATTTCATTCAAATGACAGGTTCTTGTTTAAAAAGGATATCTAGATCAAATAACTGGAAATATGACTTTTACTCACATGCTTTGTCACTAATAAATGAACAAATTATTTTACTTAGCACATGCCTTTCTATGACATAGATAGTCCTGTAAATCTTGCTATTATGTTCAAACATTGCAGTCACTGATGGTCGCTATCTTGGAGCAACATTGGACCGTAATGGACTCCGTCCTGGCCGTTTCTATGTAACCTACAGTGGGCGAGTTATCATGGCAAGTGAAGTGGGTGTTGTCGACATTCCACCTGAGGATATTTGCCAAAAGGGAAGGCTTAATCCTGGCATGATGCTACTTGTAGATTTTGAGAAACATGTTATTGTAGATGATCAGGCCTTAAAAAAACATTTTTCCATGTCACGGCCCTATTCTGAATGGATAAAGAGACAGAAGATTACTCTCAAAGATGTTGTTTGTTCTATTCCAGAAGCAGAAAGAGCACCTGAACAAATTATTGGATCAGTAAAGGTAATTTCTGAACTCTCAATATAACTTGGGTACCCTGGCTGTGAAATATATACTTTCCATAGCTTGTTGACTGTATTGGTCTACAGGTTGACGGTTTGGATGATACAATGGAAAACATGGGAATATATGGCTTGTTATCGCCATTGAAGGCTTATGGGTAAGTGGTTTGTATGTAAAGATGCTATCAGGTATGTTTTGAAGATATGTTTGCATGTTTCATCAGCCATTTGTTTAAATATGCATTTTATTGTTCAGGTACACAGTTGAGGCTTTGGAAATGTTGTTGCTTCCTATGGCAAAATATGGAACAGAATCTCTTGGTTCTATGGGGAACGATGCACCTTTAGCTCTAATGTCAAATAGACCTAAAATAATATTTGAATACTTCAAACAGATGTTTGCTCAAGTGACAAACCCTCCTATTGATCCAATTCGTGAAGCAATCGTCACCTCAATGGAATGCATGATTGGTCCAGAAGGGGATCTTACAGAAACTAGTGAGAAGCAGTGCCATCGTCTTTCTCTTAAAGGTCCTATTCTTTCCATTGAGGAAACAGAAGCAATTAAAAAAATGAATTACCGTGGTTGGCGTAGCAAAGTGCTTGATATCACATTTCCAAAGGAACGTGGACCTAAAGGATTGGAAGAGACCTTGGATAGAATCTGCTCAGAAGCTCGTCTTGCAATTCGTGAAGGTTACAAATTACTAGTACTATCAGATAGAGGTGGGTAATGTAAATGCCTTTACTTTATACGGTATTCCCTTAGACATGTAGTTGTCAAATTTCCCTAACCCCAATAAGGATGAAAGTGTCATTAAACAGTTTGTGACTTTTGCAGCTACATCATCCAAGCGGGTCCCCGTTAGCTCTCTGTTAGCTGTTGGTGCTGTGCATCACCATCTTGTCTCGAAGTTAGAGCGAACTCGAATTGGATTGATTGTGGAATCTGGGGAACCACGTGAAGTGCATCATTTCTGCACCCTAGTAGGGTTTGGTGCAGATGCTTTATGCCCCTACTTAGCAATTGAAGCTATATGGAGACTACAGGTTGATGGTAAAATCTCACCAAAGAAGAATGGAACCTTACATACTAAAGAAGAGCTGGTTCAGAAATACTTCAAAGCAAGTAAATCTGGCATGTTGAAGGTTTTAGCAAAGATGGGAATTTCTACTTTGGCATCTTACAAAGGTGCTCAAATTTTTGAGGCACTTGGACTTTCATCAGAGGTGGTTCAAAGGTGTTTCGATGGAACACCAAGTCGGGTGGAGGGGGCAACATTTGAGATGCTTGCTCGAGATACGATTCGTTTGCATGATTTGGCATTTCCCAGCCGTCTTTTACCTAAAGGGAGTGCTGATGCCCATGCTTTGTCCAATCCTGGTGACTATCACTGGCGTAAAGATGGCGAAGTGCATCTAAACGACCCACTGGCCATTGCGAAGCTGCAGGAAGCAGCCCGCACAAACAGTGTTGCTGCCTATAAGGAATATTCAAAAATAATTCAGGATTTAAACAAACACTGCAATTTACGAGGCATGCTGAAATTTAAGGAAGTACCAGATAGGAAGATTCCTTTGGAGGAAGTTGAACCTGCTAGGGAGATTGTGAAGCGATTCTGCACAGGTGCTATGAGTTATGGTTCAATTTCACTGGAGGCTCATACAACTCTGGCTATTGCCATGAATAAAATTGGAGGAAAATCGAATACAGGTCTGCATTTTCTTCAATCTTTTGGATCAATATAAATGCAACATAGATATTAGGGTAGACAAATTTTTTGTGACAGCCAATAAGGAGCAGTAATCCTACATGTTCCTACTTATGAAAGCAAGACACTGATAGGTACCTTAGACCAGTTTCTTTCATGCACTGTCAGTATTAATATTCCGTTCTGCCTTCGTTTATGTGCCTCAGGTGAAGGAGGAGAGAATGCAAAGAGGTTAGGACCACTCCCTGATGGCTCTGTGAATCCTACAAGAAGTGCAATCAAACAAATTGCAAGTGGTCGGTTTGGTGTTTCTATTCATTATCTGACTAATGCAGATGAACTTCAGATTAAGATGGCCCAGGTATGGAATTTTCTTTTTGAGGAGTCTACAAAAGGTAATTTATGATGATAATGGTTGCATTAGGGGAGAGTACATCTTCTGAGCTAGTTTCATGAATTGCACTTATTTCCAAGACATGTTGTTAGACTTGTTATCTTTTGTGCATGGTAGACTTGTAGGCATGTGTGTGAAGGCTGCTTCCTACATTAGATTGGATATTTGCTATTATCATTTATTTTAAATGTTTATCTACAGGGGGCAAAACCTGGCGAGGGTGGTGAACTTCCAGGCCACAAAGTCAGTGGGGATATTGCTGTTACAAGAAATTCAACTCCTGGTGTGGGGCTTATAAGTCCTCCTCCACACCATGATATTTATTCCATTGAAGATCTTGCACAGCTTATTTATGATCTTAAGGTAATTATAAAGTAATGACTTGAAAGGTCGAATTTTTGTTTTAACTCTTAAAGAATATGTACACATTGTTTTATTTTTGTGCTATTTTTCTTTGTTCAGTTCTTACAGTGGTCTGAGAATGTGACATGCATTCAGATGTCCTATTAAGTAGATGGACTGGGCATTCCCATTGAAGATTAGAGGGCTTTATTCTTGAAATTTATATGTAGTTCTATCAACTAATCTGTGCAAATGCATTTCATCATTTATGCTTAAATATAAGTAGGGCCATTTTTTCTGGCATGAGATGGATAGGCACAGCTTCATCTAAAATGTAGAGAGTATTATTTGATGGTGTCTGTTCTTCATGGACTGGAGGCTTCTTTGAGTATTATCTCTTTTCCCAATCCCTCTTTTGTTGAACTGCACACAATTTCAGTGCTTGTTAGACTGAAATGTACATCTTGCGAAAAGACTTTCAGCTAATGTTGATCAAAACCAGCTGCCTTCCTCTGAACTAAACTCTCGGGGGCTATGCATGTTATAAGGGAAGGTGAGAAAGATGTATCTGACCATTTTGATGGGTTTTCTGCAGAATTCCAATCCAGGAGCTCGAATCAGTGTAAAGCTGGTCTCAGAAGCCGGGGTTGGAGTGATAGCAAGTGGTGTAGTAAAGGGTCATGCAGATCATGTATTGATTTCAGGACATGATGGAGGTACTGGAGCATCTCGTTGGACAGGAATAAAAAATGCTGGGCTGCCATGGGAACTTGGTCTAGCAGAGACTCACCAGACATTGGTAGCTAACGACTTACGTGGTCGTACAGTTCTACAAACAGATGGTCAACTGAAAACAGGAAGAGATGTTGTCATAGCTACTCTCCTTGGTGCAGAAGAGTTTGGTTTCAGTACAGCCCCCCTCATCACTCTGGGTTGCATCATGATGCGCAAATGTCACAAAAACACATGTCCAGTCGGCATTGCTACTCAGGATCCTGTTTTAAGGGAAAAATTTGCAGGA
>ML819076.1:15983-44493 GCA_009831015.1 Picea engelmannii | reverse complement strand
AGACAGGAAACCGATCAAGAGGTGCATGGAAGACTACCAACACTATGGGAAGAGCTCAAGCTACAGAAACAATCCCATGGCAACCACGACATGATGCAGAGAAAGATAAGGGTGCAATTGTAGCAGATAGACATCACGTTCGACTTCCATTGGGATGGATGGATGGTCGTACTTGGTACCAGTTGGCTACATTGCTTAGCTGGTCATATTGTATGGTTTCTTCACATGTTTCGAGGACGAAACATGTGAAGGGGGATGGAATGTGGTATACATAGGGAGGTAATATGGGGTACCTAGGGAGGTACCAAATGGGAATGTAGTTATGTGTTATTAGTAGAAGTCATTTAATATATGAGAATGTGGTCATTCAATGTAAGGTGGACTAGGTCCACTATATTAATAAAGCCCCACTATGGTAGTTGAATGTAATAAATGTGAAAAGACTCTCTAGAAGGTTCCTAGGGGATATAGAGAGCTATATAAAGAAGTCTAGGCAATGTAATGGAACATAGTGAAGAATATTGTGATTGAACAAACAATGATTGCTTGAGGAGTTTTATCCTTTCATAAGGATTAATATATGGTGTTACCCTACCTCAAGGGTTTTCTCTATTTCTTGTGTTCATGTTATGGTGAATGATTTATGGTTTATTCTTAGTTATTTATGAAGTATATTTATAGATATGGTTTAGGTACTTAACAGTTTGACGTTTCATTAAATGGGTAAGTTAGGATAATCGATGAGTACCCATAGTGCTAGCATAGCAAGCAATACAATAAGTTAATAACTTACCTGGACGAAGTTACCAAGCTTAGATGCTTTAACTTTGACCTAAGCCACTTACCTAAAGAGAGTAATGTTTGTTTACAAAGAAGTTAAAAAAAACTTACATTTAACCCTATGTTTGTAAGTATAAGTTTGAGCAAATTTGGAATGCTTTAAACTATTCTCTGATAAGCATTTGGTTTGGTGTAGATTCAATTATTCAAGATCGTTAGGACTCAGGGAAATTGAGGTCGAGGGCCATTGTTGCAAGGACCACCAACGTCAGACTCAGGGAAATTGAGTTCGAGGGGCATCATCGCAAGGATCACCAACGCCAGTGCTGCCACCACCATCGCCTGAATTAACTCTCATTTTACACTCCTTAGAGACTATTAAAGAGACGTCAGTCAACAAATGTTGAAGTGGAACCCCCACCATTTGGAGTGGGTAACCTTGAAGCGTCGAGAGACTCAGAGGAGGGCCTTCATCAGGGACATCACCAGAGAACTACAGAAGATCAAACTCCCAGAGTTTGTTGGGGGTTGTGCAAGTGAATGTTCAGAGGCATGGTTGGAAGGAGTGCCATGATGTTTTGCTTTAAGAGACTATGCTTCCACATCAAAGGCGAAGATACCGATTTTTCAGTTGAGGGACAATCCCTTGCACTGGTGGGGTAACCCCGAGAGACAGTTGCACCTTACCCTAGACACCGTCTCATGGGAGTTTTTTGAGGAAAGGTTCCAGAGGAAATATTTCCTTGCGTACTAAAAACAACAGGGAGGAGCATTTTATGCTCTAGTTCAGGGAAACAAGACCATGGAAGAGTATGATATTAGGTTCATGGAGTTAGTAAAATACATCTTGTACATGGATACTGATCAACAACAAGCATAACGTTTTGTGTACGGAGTAAACCCTAAGATAAGGGCTATGGTACGGATGTGGAAATCATCGTTAGTAGCTGAAGCAGTTGAAAATGCGTGTTACGCAGAGGAACATGAACTTAAACAAAGGTATGAGATCAACCATTCCACAACATCCAAGATTCGTGGGGAAGGCCCCTAGGACTTTCTCTAGGGGAGGAAGTTCTAGGCCACCTCCTTATGACAATATAGTCGCTCCTAGAGCAGTTACAACAGGTATTTCAATGGCAACGAGTGTAACATCCCACTCATCGCCAACGACGCAGGAAAGTCCACGACCTTCTTAGGGAGCAACATGTAGGGTTAGGGGTTCCAGGGGAAGGAACTCATTTCAGAGACCGTCACAGGGCAGTGTGCAGGTTTTGTCTCGTGTTACTTGTTGGGGGTGTGGAGGACCCCATTACCAATGTGACTGTCTAGAGTCACAATTAGACTTTGTGCATAGGGAATGAAAGGTCTCGATGGGAAGAGCGAGTAACAACCACCAAATTTATGCATCGATTGATAACCGCCAGGCGGAGCATCAATCCACTGTGGTGAAGTCGTCAAGTACGCTAAATCATGTCAATGCTAAAATTTTATTTGATTCTGGTGCTACAGACTGTTTTATTTCACCTTGTGCATTATAAAAGTGTGGGTTGGCAGTGTACGAGCACGATGACTTTAAACAAGTCGAGATGGCTTCGGGGGAAAAACAAGCGGTAGGACCTAGCATCGATAATTGTCTAGTACACCTGGGAGTGTACTACTAGGTTGAAGGTATATGTCACTGCTCTAGGGATGTATGACCTAATCATTGGAATGAACTGGTTAGAAGCCCATCGAGATATGGTTGATTGTTTGGTGAAAATGGTGCTTTGTGTTGACGACGAAGGAAGGTCAGTAGAGATCCACAATGTACAGAGGAAGGTGTCTCTATGCTTTATCTCGACCGTGAAGGTTAAACGTTGCATGATACAAGGCTGTCGATTATATGTAGTGGAAGCAGTGAATGAAGGGAAATGACCCTCCATGGATCGATATCCAATATTGTCCGAGTTTAAGGATGTTTTTCTGAAAGAGTTGCCTGGGTTACCTCCTGAGAGGGAGCTTGATTTTACCATTGCGCTAAAACTTGGTGATGAGCCAATTTCCAAGACACCGTATAGGATGACGGTGTCGAAACTTTGTGAGTTGCAAATGCCGTTGAAGGAGCTACTTGACTTATGGATAATAAGGCCTAGTGTCTCACCTTGGGGTGCACCTGTAATTTTTGTCAAGAAGAAAGGATGGTTCCTTACGACTGTGTATAGATTACAGAGACTTGAACCGTACTACAATGAAAACATGTACCCAATGCCACAAATAGATGATCTCTTTGATCAGATGAAAGGAGCAACAATTTTCTCAAAAAATGATCTGCGATTAGGGTATCACCAGTTAAGGATTAAGGAAGACGATATTCCTAAAACTACTTTTTGAACTCAGTTTGGGATTACGAGTTCGTGGTAGTACCTTTTGGTTTGACCAATGCGCCAACAATATTCATGAGCCTCATGAATGATGTATTTCTGAAGTACTTGGACCGCTTTGTGCATGTCTTTCTGGATGATATCCTCATCTATTCCAGGAACGAAAGAGAACACGAGAAACACTTGCGAGTGGTGTTGTCATGCCTTAAAGAGAACAAATTGTCTGACAAGTTTTCGAAGTGTTATTTCTTCCAGAAAGAGATTCACTATTTAGGTCATATCATTTCTGGTGAAGGAATATATGTGGACCCAGAAAAGGTGAAGGCCATTATGGAATGACCAGTGCCGAAAAATGTTCACGAGGTGAGGATCTTCATGGGGTAGCAGGTTATTGTCAGAGGTTTATGGAAGGGTTCTCTAAGATAGCGAAACTCATCACCACCTTGCAGCGCAAGGGGGTCATGTATTAATGGACAGAGGAACGTGACATTGCATTCATCGAGCTTAAGAGGTTACTAACCAGTGCGCCAATTCTATGGGTGCCAGATATGGAAAAAGACTTCACAGCCTGCACGGATGCCTCGAAGCAAGGATTGGGGGCCGTGCTAATGCAATATGGGGGAGTGATAGCGTATGGGTCAATAAAGTTGAAGCAACATGAAGATCTTTATGCTACTCATGATTAGAGTTGGCAGCTGTAATGCTAGCTCTGAAGTTTTGGAGACATTATTTAGTGGGGCAAAGCTTTGAGCTCAAAACAAACCATGAAAACTTAAAACATCTCTTCACTCAAAGGGATCTCAATGCCAAGCAAAGGCAATGGAATGAATTTATGAGTGAGAACGATTTTGGAATTTCGTACATCAAGGGAAGGAGAATGTGGTCGTGGACGCCCTGAGCAGGAGACCATGTGTCTTCTCCTTGGTGCCCTTAAAGGTTAATTTGAGGGAGTGAGTGTTGGGGCAACTTCTTGGAGATAGTTGGTATTTAAAGGTTACTTCAACCCTCTAGAATGAGAGGCAATTAGATCCAAAGTATGAAGGATATAGCCTGGAAGCACATGGATTATTAAGATATCAGGGAAGGATGTACATCCCCAAAGGTGAGGATATTCGAAGCATCATACTCAAGGAAGTCCATAGAGCACTTTATTGTGCACATTCGGGTGTGAAGAAAATGTGCGCAGACATGAAGAATATTTTCTTCTAGGTAGGCATGAAGCGTGATGTAGTCCATTTCATCGCCAAGTTCCTAGAGTGTCAACAAATGAAGGTTGACCACCACCACCCGACAGGTCTCCTACAATCGAATGATGTTTCTATGTCCAAGTGGGAAGTCATTTCTATGGATTTTGTTGTGGGATTGCCGCTCACATTGCACAGACACAATGCCATTCTTGTGATAGTTAATAAGTTGACCAAGAGTGCTCATTTTATTCCGATTAGACACTTATGATGTCACTGATGTGGCACACATGTTTATAAGTGAGGTCATTTGTCTACATGGGTTACCCAAGAAGATCATTTCAGATAGGGACTTTCGATTCACATCTAGGTTTTGGACAAGTTTGCAGTGAGCATTGGAAACTCAGTTAAACTTAAGCATAACATATCATCCTGAAATAGATGGGCAAACCGAGAGAGTAAATCAGGTTATGGAAGAAATTCTTAAAATGTATGTGATGGATAATCAAACCCATTGGGAGAAGTACCTACCGTTAGTAGAGTTCGTCTACAATAACAATTTTCATAGCTCCATTGGAATGCAACCCTATGAAGCTCTGTATGGAAGGCCATGCAGGACACCATTGAGTTGAGAAAGGTTAGAAGACCGAGTGACAGTTGGGCCAGAACGGATTCAAGAGATGGAGGAACAAGTGATTCAGATTAGGAAGCAACTAAAGAAAGCATAAGATAGACAGAAAAGTTACGTTGATGCACATAGGATTGACCGAATTTATAAAGTGGATGATCAAGTTTTCATTTGTCTCAGGCCTAATAAGAGTACCATTCGGTTCGGGAAGGGGAAAAAGTTGTTGCCTCGATTTATAAGAACGTTCAAAATCCAAGAGAAAATTGGACTCATTGCCTATCATCTCGTACTGCTACCTCACTTGCATAAAAATCATAATTTTTTTCATGTATCTGTTCTACGTCATTATGTTGCTGACGAATATCATAAACTGAGTTGGAAGGAATTTGTAGGAATCAGACGCGGGAACCCTCATGGTCGAACCGTTACGCATATTGGACCGTAGGGTCCGACAGCTCAGGAATCGTCCGGTAAACCAAGTTAAGGTCCAGTGGGACAAGTATAATCCATAATCTACTACTTGGGATGATGCAGAGACCTTATGAAGAGATCATCCCTCACTTTTTTGACCACTTCGTGAATATGTTTTCTAAAGGTTGGGTGTATGCAATGCCACCTTTTGACTTAGATAGCTAGAACTACTTAAGGCCTAATCATTTTTATCTTCTATTTACTGTGAATCTATTAATGATACACTTGAACTTTTAAGACATTGAATGCCAATTCTATGAATGTTTATCGTTATTTGAATTATGATGGATATCATGCAATCTATTCCAACTTGAAAATTTTGACATTTAAAGTTGTTGGTACATGGATACTAAATTGAGGATATGATTAAATGCATTTACATGATGATAATGCATGGATATGTGTGAGTTTGTGTTATAGACTAATCTGCAGGTCAATAGGCTATGGAATAGTCAAAAGATAATGATGATAAAAGGTTGATGTCGTGAATATCGACCATGAAACAATATGGTATGAATCTTTGTATGTGAAATTATATTGGTTCAAATGCATTGCTATGATGTGTGGACAAGTGCAGGTTTTTCAGGTGGCGAGATTGCCCGAAACTGAATATACGATGAAAAAAATTCCCAACAACACAGTGCCACTGTATGGTCCATAGTAGGGTGTTGACTCTAGTTCTATTAGGAGGGGTGGAGACATTTCTCACCGTGTATTCTTTGAAACCTAGAGTCATGAGAGGACGGTGTTAGCTCACGCTCCCCTAGATGTGTGATGACGACTGCCAGTTGCCTGCTGGGGAAGCTTAGTCAAGAGAGTTGACACTTCCGCTTACGAGTTCTATTTGGAGTTAGGTCAATATAGTTGATGCTCCAAGATAGTCCAACAGAGGAAGGATAGGGATGAAAGATAGAAGTAGGTTAGGGAGGAAGGATGACTAGAAGTAGTTGAGAGTGTGTGGGGCTTTCGCCTTATAGTAGAATTTCTTGATTTCCTCTTTTTGAAAAATATGTATATATATATATATATATATTTATAATTGTTTAATTGAACTACAATTATCTTAAGTGAATGTTGCGTGTGATAAATTATTATAATTAAGGATTCTGCGAACATTTTAAATAGTTTACAAGCTTATATGAAATGAATGGTTTTGTTGATTGGATTGGACGCAAACAAGAATTACTTTAGGTGTGATAATTATTGTCATTAGTACATGTGCGAGTCCTGTATGTACTAGCTACACATGCATGCCTTGCACATGTACACTAATATGTATAAGTGTTTTAAATTGATGGTGTTGTTTATTTGATGTGGATGTATGAATCATGTGTAATTACCATTGTATTGTAAAATACTCTAATTTCAGGACAAAGTTTCTTGAAGGGTGGGTGTATGTAACAACCCAATTTGATTAATTATTTATCATAGTTGTTAATTTAAATTAAATTAATTATTAAAATAAATTAAATGAGTCTTTTTATTATTTTATTATTAAAAGGCAGGGGAAGTAATTAATGGGGGGATAAGGCTGTTGGGGAATTAATGAGGGGGATTTGAGAGAGGAGGATAAGAGGGGAGATGATTTGGAGAGGGGTCTTTTGTTTTGAAAGAAATTGGGAAAGGAGGCAAGGAAAAAATTCTGAAAAAGAGAAGAAGAAGGTGGAAATTGGAAGAACATATTGTTTTGGGGAGCTTTTACATGGACACCGCTGTTGCTGGGAACTTTGGGCTCGGGGGCCAGTAACCCGCAAGGATTCCTAGAGCTAGGGAGCTAGAGAGGCTATTCCTAGTTGGCTAGGAGGTTAATATTCAGTTGAGCAGTTTGGGCAAACACAAGAACAAGTGAACCAGGGGCTAAATCAACCAACCTGTAGGTTGAGGTATGTATTTTATTATGTTGTTGTTGTTATTATGCCGTTTACCAATTTATTCCTAGTATAAAGAAAACCATAAACTAAATTACAATTATTTCAGTAGTAGATAACAATATATATATTTTTATTTTATTAAGGCCCTGAAATAGGTAGGCCTTACATTTTATGTATTTTACACTCATCTTATCATTTATACAGTTTTCAGATTTAGGGAGACATCTGAAAATTGCCTTGCCTCTGATCCTTCTACATTGAGAAAGTATTTGGAGTATCTCTATCTGTACTGTAAGGAAAGGATTTTGTGATTGGTTTATTCTGAATAAAAGACTTTCAAATAGTGCACGTGAGAGAGATGGGTTGAGCGAGAGTCTTGTAAAGGTCCAAGCGACATTTATCTTTTAGTGTCATCTGATGAATCTGACAAGGTTTTTATTGACGATATATTATAGGGCATCTCTGATTATGCATACAACTACTTTGACATGTTAAGAACACTGGCCCAATCAATTTTCTATTAGGAGATGTAATGGTTTACATGCTATTTGGAATTTAGGAGCTAAATAAGTAATTATTATTCATTAGGCATATGCACTAATGGTGTCATTATTCCCATGGTCCTTGAAATTAAGAATTTTAGCACCATACCCGAAAAAGAAAAGGAGAGCAAATGCAACATGTGTGAAAGTTAACCAACCCCTTGAATTATTACGAAATAATCATAGAATTTGAAAAATTTCACAGATGCTTCTAGAACCAATGAGATCATACTCATCCTTTTAAGTTCGGACTACAATATAAAATTTCCACTCTTTGTTAAGACCAATTGGAAGGATTAAACAGAGGAGCAGAGACTTTCTCAGCCTATGTAAATGACAAAAGAGTGCATTCTCAAAATTGTGCCTCAAGCAATGGCTTGAATGAAAGGACAATCCAGTGTTTACAAGTAAGTCTCTACAACAAATCGTTTATGAATTTGTCCAATATAAACCGTTATTCCTCCCTACATGGCTTTGGTACCAATATGCTTTACCAAAGAAAATGATTTTCCCTAAATGTTTAATTATAACTAAAGTCACAATGTGATGGAATTAACTGGAAGTAATTTATCTTTATGATTTAATGTTTGTGTTGTTTGATATTGTCTGTGAGGTTTATGTGTTTTTGTTGGACTTCCCAGTCACAATGTGATGGAATTAACTGGAAGTAATTTATCTTTATGGTTTAATGTTTGTGTTGTTTGATATTGTCTGTGAGGTTTATGTGTTTTTGTTGGACTTCCCAATCGCAATGTGATGGAATTAACTGGAAGTAATTTATCTTTATGATTTAATGTTTGTGTTGTTTGATATTATCTGTGAGGTTTATGTGTTTTTGTTGGACTTCCCAACATAAACATATAAAATTGTATCATACATGGATTAAATAACTTTTGGTATAAGGTTATGATTGTACTATTTAAGAGAATAAACAATTTCTTTACCATTTTTATTAATAAATATATTTGGATATAAAAATTATAACAATAGTATTATAATGAAACTCTTTATAGGAAATTCACTTACATGTACAATAAAGCAGGAAAATGAATGATGTATTAAAAATGGAATATTTCTGAATTAAATATTTCTTAGTAAAAATTCTCCCTTTCATCTCAACACTTAATGAAATCATTCTTCCTCAAATGTTTGTTATGTAGGATTTGAGAAAAACTTTTAAGTGTATCAAAAACTTGTAATTACTTAACCAAAAACTTTTAGAACTATGTTGTTTTTAATTCACTTTATTATCCAAGTGACATAAAGCATTTTTAAAAACAATAACATTGATTTTTTTTTTCTAGCATTTCATGTGGGCATAGGTCTATGTTTTTTTTTGTAAATAAAAGGGGGTGGGACCTGTTATATTACTTTAACCAAAAAACAAAACAGCTGTTTGGGATGCCAGATGTCCTGTCTGGGTAGGAAACCGGGGCATCTGGACATCCCCTGCCAGATGTCATCCTGATCACAAAAATGACTAAGATTACCATGCAGCATCCTGCCCGAAGGAAACCAGGACGTGTAGTCGGGAATGTATAACTGAGTAGCATAAGTTATTACTAATAAAGACTGTAAACTAGATGGCTCAAGGCCTAACTGAAAACTAGATAGTAAAACAAAAAACCAATTCTGGACTTCCATTGACCTGCTAGCCTGCGCACTGGTGCTGTTCCTCGGTCTGCTTCCATCCGGCTGGGAATGCATATGGATGCGCACAAGTTGGGCATTGTCGCCTCGGATGCATCCTGGAGTGGGCCGCGAAATACATGTCCAGTCTTTGTTCAATCCTCGTTAGCCTGAAGGTCTGGTCGTCCAGCAAACTTCTGATCTCAAAGATGAGGCTGAGGCATTCCCAATTGGGTGAGGGCGGCTACTCTTGTTTGTAACCTTCAGTTGGGTCCTTGTCGTACCCTGGTGGATTGTCCCTCGTTGCCTCCCTGAACGCATAAGAGGGTAGCTCTTCTTCTATATAATAGATGGAGTGGGGCGCTTCTGTACAATCATCTTTGGGAGCTGCCATTTCGCCAACAGACGAGTGCTGCCTACCCTGACCAAAGACCGAAGACGGGTTCCAATTCTCGGGCACAGTGAATAGTAGGTGCTCTGGTATGCTGTTTGGTATACCCCCTTCTGGAATCTCTTCGAACACATACGCCATGGGTGGCGTGCGTGGCTTTGCTTTCCTTCGTCGTCTGGCTATGGCGAGAGCTGCTTCAAATGTTTGTTTCCGCTGCCTTCTAGATTTCGCAGCGTACCAAGCTGCTCCCCTCCGGGGTGTCCCGCGCAGTCGAGGCATTGTAGAGGTCTGGTGGGGTGCCCAATTGCTCCCCTGGGAGGTCGCTCTGCTGCCTATCACGAGAGGAAACCCTGAATGCGGGACCTGCTCCTGCAAATTCCCAAGGAAGTGACTTCTATTTTGTAGTTCTGCTGGAGCGAGAACTACCCAAAGCAGCTGGTGCTCTCCTCCAACAATCCTAATAATGAAAATGAACGCGAGCCGAACCGCCATAACTTTAAAGTCTGGTTGAATGTTGCGAGCCTGCCTGGTACGTCTCCCGCGAGCGAGAGGCCTCGTCGGGTTAATGCCATTACGCTGATTCATTGCGAGTTTAAATGTTGAGGGGATGCTGGCCAATCGATGTATTAATGCGGCGTCCTGGCTGGTGTCCGCATGGCAACCTCTCCCTACGTGTCACCCCATCCGGGGCTTTGAGGTCCTCTGTGGCCAGTGTGTGGCATCGAGTGAAGATCTCTGGATCGGGTGGTGTATGGGCCTCCCAACTGAAGTGGTCCATCTCCCTCTCCACTGCCACATTTGCTAGACAGTGCACCACTTTGTTTGCTTCCCTTCTCACATGAGAGATGGTGATGCTGAGATGGGGTTGGAGGAGGTGGCTAAAGTCTTCAAGCAGGCCCTGTAGTCACCAGCTTGGCGAGGCTTTGTCGGGGTGAACACCATGTATAATCTTGGTTGTAAGCTTTATAATGACTTGCGAGTCCCCTTCTAGGATTACTTGATGGTAACCTTTATCCATAACTGATTGGAGGCCCCGTAGTAATCCCGTTAGCTCAGCTACATTGTTGGTTGTATCTCCTAGAAATCCCGCTTCCAGCCCAAGAATCTCTCCAGTATAGTTTCTGAGCACAGCCCCATAACCTGCTGCTCCTGGATTGCCTTTGGATGCTCCATCAAAGTTTACTTTGATGAAGCATTCTGGGGGAGGAGTCCAACAAATTGGGCTAGTCAACGGACTCTGAAGAGGTTTTGCCCCCAGTTGTTTGTTGAAGATGGGCTGCCAGTTTTGCAGGGTGCATCGCTCCTCTGGGCTGCATTGCAGATCTTCTTCTRTCCAAGATTTGCTTCTGATGGTTTCTTTAATGAGGGATCTGATTGTCTCCCAGGTAGTGTTTGGCGGGGTGGGTTGGGAGTGAAAGATTCTCTTGTTTCGTTCCTTCCAAATTTGCCAGAGGATGAAACYCGACAGAAGTTGCCAGATTAGATTTAATATGGGATTGTTGAAAGTGCTATGATCCTAGTTCTCGATTGTATCATTAATGCTGCCACGGTCTTGGTTGGATCTGCGCATGGCTTGCACTCCTTGGTCCCAAATCTGTTGGCTGTAGTGGCACCCATTAAAGAGGTGCTCTTTGGTTTCCTCCTGTTGGTGGCATAAGGCGCAGATGGATGGTCCAATGAAGCCCCTTTTCCTTAGGTTGTCCCACGTTAGGGCTCTATTATGCACCACAAGCCACAGAAAGGTGGAGACTTTGGGCCAGAGAGCCGGATTCCAGACTTTACTCCAGATTTGTTCGTTTCTTAGTTCTTGATGTTGGCCTTGCAGTAGATAGGCTTCTTTTATATTGAAGATTCCGGCTGTTGAGTATCCCCATCTGAGAATGTCTGGTCCCTCTCTTGTGAGAATTTTCCTGCGCATGGCCTGAGTTTGCCATCCTTGCAGATTGAGGTTTTCCGGGATCTCGAGCTCTTGATGTGAAATCTTCCATTGCCGCCATTTCTGCTGCTGCGTTTGAGGTTTCCATAGGTGTCTGACCTTTAGGGCGGTGTCCCTATGGAGGCTTCGTTTGAGGTCCGATAGTTCCTCCATTGCGTCTAGTGGTTTGAGTTGCTGCCATGAATCTTGCCAGAACAGGGCGCTGCCTCCGTCTCTGATTTCCCAAAAGGCATGCTCCTGTACCAACGTGTGATTCTGCCAAGCTGTATTCCAGATATGGGAGCCCTGTATTTGAGTGCTGTGTCGGATTAGCTGGTCCTCCGATGTGAATGGGGCGTACTTTCTTTTCCACAGTTGTGCCCAGGCTGCTGTGGGATTTTTGAGCCATCTCCACCAGATTTTAGCCCCCATTACCTGATTGAGCTTCCTTGGATCTCTGAGTTCCAATCCTCCGTGAATTTTTGGCTTGCAAAGTGTTTCTCAGCTGACTAGCGCCCATTTCTTGTTGGGCTGATGTCCACTCCAGAGGGAGTTTCGCTGAAGGTTTCTGATGGCTTTGATGACTTTTTTCGGTGCGGCTAGGGCTGTGAAAAGGTAGGTGGGTAAAGCTTGCAGTATTGACCTGATAAGGACCAATCTGGAGGCAATGTTGAGGGGTCTAAAGGTCCAATTGCTTAGCCTGTTCGAGATGGAGAGGAGGAGGCTATCCCAAGAGATGGAGCGAATAGTCGTTCCAGCCAGGGGAACCCAGAGATAGTTGGATGGAAGGGAGCTCCTAGGTATCCCTAGAAGTCTGGAAATGTGGATCTGGATGCAAGACGGGGTGTTAAAGAAGAAGAGCTTTGACTTTTCCAAATTAAGCACCATGCCTGAGGCTTCAGAGAAATCCGACAAGATGGAATTGAGTTTGAAGGCTTCCCTGGCCGTGGGAGAGTTCAGTAGGAGTGTGTCATCCACAAATTGGCTATGAGAGGGTGCTGGCTGAATGTTGTGCAAGGGGAGGCCTTTGAGGGATCCTTCCAAAACTGCTGCCTTGATATAACGTCCCAGGCCCTCTTCCATGAGAACAAACAAGAAGGGAGAGAGGGGTTCCCCCTGTCGTATTCCTCTTGAAGGTGAAAACGGTTGGGAGGGGACTCCATTAACCAGAATGGAGAAGAAGGCTGAGGAAGTTAGGTTTAAGATCCAATTTATCCAACCCTGATCGAATCCAAAAGAATCGAGGACAGCTCTAAGGTACTTCCAATTGGCTCAGTCGAAGGCTTTGGAAAGATCAAGTTTGATGAGCATACCTGGAGTACGAGTGGATTTGAGGGAGTGGATGATCTCATGCGCCAGGACAACGCTGTCCATAATTTGTCTCCCCTCTACATACCCAGCTTGCTCCTTTGAGATGACAAAAGGCAGAATGGGTTTTAGACGGTTGGCTATGACCTTCGTGATGATTTTGTAGATAACATTGCACAGGGCTATGGGTCTGAACTTCTTGGGGTTAGTGACTCTTTCTTCCTTCAGGATGAGGGTGAGAAAGGTGGCGTTTAGAGCTGGTAATACCAGTCCTGAAGCTCTTGATTCCTCTATTACCTCCCATACCTCGTGTTTAATCAGGTCCCAACAGTGGTGGAAGAAGTTCGTGGTGAATCCGTCCGGTCCAGGGGATTTTCCTGGAGGCATGGTTTTGACTGCTTGGTTTACTTCTTCTTGGGTGATGGGCCGTGTTAGCGCTGCATTTTGCTCTAAAGTGACCAGCGACGGTATATGCTCAGTGACCCGCTGAATGGCTTCTGTTATGTCAACATTCGGTTCCGTTAGCAGGTCCTGATAGTACCTGAGAAGCTCTTCCTCGATTTTGGTATGTTCCCTGATCATGTTGCCTTGACTATCTTCCAGGTGGGTGATCCTGTTAACATGTCTTCTATGTATCATAGCTCTGTGAAATTTTTTTGTGTTCCTCTCCCCTTCCTTGAGCCATTGCACCCTAGATTTCTGCTTCCATAAGATTTCCTCTTGCTTTCTTCTTTCTTCGAGCTGTTCCTATAGTTTCGCCTCTTCCTTCATTAGTTCGGCAGTTCTGAAGCCAGAGATGAAAGTTTTTTGGATCTCCCCCATTCGGATTTCTATAGTCCCGATGCTTTGGAGTATGTCGCCAAAGCAGTTTTTGTTCCATTGTTTTAGCAATTGTTTGAAGTTTTTGAGGCGCTGTTGGAATTTCTACATATTGGATCCATGATCTATTTCTGATTGTGCCCACCAGGATTTAGCCAATCGCTGAAAGTTCGGGTGCTGCAACCAGAATTTCTCAAAGCGAAAAAGCTTGTATCTGGGTGGGTCTCCCAGATTTAATTGCAGAGCAATAGGCCAGTGATCTGAGCTTGCTTTTGGTAGAATGAGGCTTTCCAAATAGGAGCTGGCTTCCAATATCTCTTCGGTGACTAAGAAGCGATCCAACTTGCAGGCGACATGCTGATTGCCCGATCTACGATTGGACCAGGTGAAGGTGCCATTGCTATTTTCTATATCTACCAAATTTAGATTGTCAATGAGGGTTCTGAACTTACCACTATCTTGCTCGAGTTTCTTGGTGCCCCCTATTTTCTCCTCCAGCGTCAGGATCATGTTGAAGTCGCCACCTAGGATCCAATTTGGTGTTGCAGCCAGTGTTTTGATCAGCTCCAGCCGCTGCAGGAAGGTGTCTTTGTCCTGATTATTCTGAGGCCCATATACATTGGTGATGGCCCCTTCTTGAATCGATCCAATGACCTCGAAGTGGGCGGTTATTGTACTGATCATTGTGAAGGGCTTGCTGATTGTGATGCTTTGCGGGTCCCAAAGGATGGCCAGGCCACCTGAGGCCCCTGTTGAGTCTATGGTTAGGAATCTGCATATAGCTTCGGCGTCTATTCCTCGGCATTTGGTTTTCTGTAGCATCAGAATGTCTGGTTTTTCTGCTATTATGAAGTCTCGTAGAATCCTTTGCTTGGATCTACCATTTAGTCCTCTGATGTTCTAGGTGATGATCTTCATCATTAAGAAGGGGGGGCGGAATGGAGGTATCCCTCCGAGAGCTTGTGGATCTGACCCGAGTTAATCATAAGGTTTCCAGCTTCCTTAATTAGCTGGTGCACAGTTTTCCGCCCTCTTCTTTTATTCTCTCGAGGGATTCTCTTCGAGCCAGAGCTCAGGTCCGTTGCTATGCCTAGGCGTGCCGTGGATCCAACTGAAGAGTTTAGAAAGACTTTATGGACTTTGCGCAATTGTTCTTCAGGGAGGGTATGCAGGTCTTTTTGGTTGAGCGCTTCCTCCAGCTTTTCCAGGTCTATCCTTGCCAGGTCTCATTCATCGATCAACATTGGAGTATCTCCGTCCCCTTCTCCTTTGTCTTCTGTGTGGATTTCGCCTGTTGCAGAGTTGGGGTTGATATTCGGGCTGTTCGTGGACTTCTGTGGAGGGTCCTTATGTGGGTCTTGGATTTCCTCTTCTTCTGGCAGTTGGTCTAAGATCTCATATGAATTTTTGGTTGCAATTTTTTGACTCGTGTCTGGGATTTTCTTTCTTGGGGGGTTCTGCCTCCTTGAGGTGACGGTGGTGAAACCATCCTTCTGCGTAGTTTCACTTGCCTTTGCTGCTTGTTTGATGAGAGGGCAGTCCCAGAATAGGTGGCCATGCTCATGGCATCTCCTGCATCTAAAAGGGATGTGCTCATAATCCAAAGTTTGTTGCCAGTCCTCATCTTGGTATTCAAGGGTCACCGTACCAGGGAGTGCTTTGGAGATATTCATGTATACACAGATCCTGGCGTAAGAGGTGTATTTTCTCTTCTTTGTAGCTTCCTAAGCTTTGACATATTGTCCTAGGGTATTGCCTATACCCATAAGGATCTCTTCCAACCAAAACTCCTGTGGGAGGGAGTATAGATGTATCCAAACAGGGGCCATGGTGAAATCTTCTTTATCCGGGCTGAATCTTTCCGTCCAGAAGCGTAGGAACAACCCTGCAGAGTTGAAGAAGTATGGTCCATTTTCAAAGATCCTGTCCTTGTCCTCGAGGTTGTATAGAATGATGGTGAAGAAATCCTTGGAGCTGAGTTGCACCTCATAGTCTCCTTTGGGGTTCCACCAATGCTTAATCCACTTGTTAAGGTCCCTCTCTGTGGGCCAAAGCCCCAGAAATTTCCCAATGAGGGCATGTTATTTCATAAATTGTGTATGCTCCCCAACCCTAGTTGAACTAATGAGATATCTCGGAGATTTTTCCAGTTGTGGAACACATTTACCTGGTTCCCAACTCCGTGGCTTCTTGGGCTGGGAGGTTCCTGCTTCTGTGTCCATTTCCGTTCTCAGACCCTACTCCTTGGCTAAGAGCTGATCTCTTATCTGCGCCGACGGCTCGAAGGTGGGTCTCCTTGCCCTGACGCTCGATTTATCATTGGCCGCCACATTACGATATGAGGGGGGTTTCCCCCCCTCTTCCTCGCCCATATTGGTGTATCAGTGACCACCAAGAAATCGTGATCGTCTCTGTTTGATTGCTCCGCTTGTTGTTGAGTGCGTGCTGCGACTGTCTATGTCGTAGGAGAGCTAGGGTTTCTCATCAGAGCCGAATCGCGCCAGCACCGGTCTCGGTAGTTAATGCATTTTACCCCTCGTATAGGTCTATGTTAATATTGTTCAACATTTTTTTTAAGTAGCAATGTTGAGGTTTTAAAATAGGGTAGTTTGCATGAAAGACAATAGAGAAGTTAGTGATAGATAATATCAAGTAAAAGAATATAAGGTTGTGTTATACATGGATTATATCACTTTGTATAAGGTTATGATTATATTATCTAGGAAAATAAAATTGCAAACTTGTTTATAACTTAGTCGATTCTGGTAAAGTTATGATTGTGGGGTCATTACAATTTTCCATATTGCTAACTTCTGTTACCAAATTATTAAGCATTTTATCAATTAAATTGCTAAACTTGTTTTTTTCTAGAATATCTATAAGATTTATGACATTTGTGAGAAGATTATTTGACGTAGAGATCCAAATTTTTTTTGCTCAGTATTGAAGAGATTGTAACATTCGTCCCATTTATAGCACTAGCATCAACATAGGTTGATCCAATACAATATTTTATACAAACTAAACATTAAATAATAATATATTTAATGTTAGTGAAATAATAATCATTCACAAATCTTTATAGCACTAGAAAAAAAATGATATCAACTTTTGGAAGAAGAAGAATATGATGCAATATTTGCTAGAAGACATCACTAGCTAGGGAATATGTTTGCCACCTTCTTTGATTGTTTCTATCAACCTACAATATCAACTACGACATTTGTGGTACACACACATACACACCAACAAATTTATCTTAACTCAAAATTTTTTAAGCACCAAAATTTGCATCTCAATTTTTTTTTAGTCTCTCTCAATGTCTAATAGATGGAAATTAAGATGTATCTACACTCATAACATTTTATGTGGACCCAAATAATTATGAGAGTCCCTTCAAAGATCCTTTACTAACTTTACACTTATACCAAATCTTTTATTAAAAACGCTGAATTTTACATTATTAAGCAATGTTACACTCATAACATTTTATGTGGGCCTAAATAATTGTGAGAGTCCCTTCAAAGATCCTTTACTAACTTTACACTTATCCCAAATCTTCTATTCAAAACACTGAATTTTACATTATTAAGCAATATTAAAGTTTTAAAGTAACATAGTTTGTATACAATACATTATTAAAGTTTTAAAGTAACATAGTTTGTACACAATACATTATTAAGCAAAGTTTGTATACAATACATTATTAAAGTTTTAAAGTAACATAGTTTGTATACAATACATTATTAAACAATGTTAAAGTTTTAAAGTAACATAGTTTGTATACAAAACAATGTAGAATTAGGTAATTGCATCAAACATAATCTAGATCCACTACTCTAAGGGAGATTGAATCACTCTTATATAAAGTTATGAATCTGGATATTTCAATAAGAGTTTAGATGAAATATTTTAAATGATATATTAAAAATAATATATGAAATGATATATTGAGAAAGTTGAGTTTTATATTATTAAGTAATGTTAACATTTTAAAGTGAGATAGTTTGTATAAAAAACAATGTAGAATTAGGTAATTATTTTTTTTTGAGAAAGAAAAAAGTTTTATATTCAAAATAATGAGTATACACATTTCGATCCAACTCGGGACTGTACATTTACCAATTCTTCCTTGAGATAGAATTGTCTTTTTATTCACCGCTTTACAAAACAATCTCATACAAGTTCTATACATAAAAACACTTTTTTAAACTACTATGCTGCTCATAACAATACATATTGTTTGGTACTTATCTAGAAAATTGCTTCCTTTATCAATTCAACCAGAGAAACTAAAGATTAAAATACTTCTCATAAAAAAGGTGACCATCAAAATATTCTTGAGATATGAGTGCTCCTGCATTCAAAGACAAAGCCTTCTTTGACAACTCGTCTGCCACCAAGTTGAGCTCCCTAAATATATGAGTGAATGAGGACCATTCAAGCTCGGAAATGGAGGAGTGGATATGAGATAGCAGGGGTTGCAACTTCACCACCTGTATTTGGACTTTATCGTTCACCCAGTCTATTGCAACCTTGGAGTCGCCTAGCACGTGCACTTTCCTTAAATTCATTAAGTTAGAAAAAAACAACAACGTCCACATAGCATAGAATTCTCCCTTCATATTCAATCCTCTTCCCAGTGCATAATGCACCTTAAAAAGGTTCCCTTTAAAATAAAGAGGATAAACCCAACTCCACCGTGAGGAGGATGACCCTGTTTAGCCTATTAAAAAAAAACCCCACGAGATACCTTCCTTAAGTTTTGGCATTATAGGAACCCCTTTTTTTGACTATTTTAAGTTTATTTCTGAATTTGTTAGACATTTTGAAAATAAGCCCAACAACCATCTCTGTTGGAATGCCTTTGTCCTGGAAAATGGGAACATTTTGAGCCCACCAAATAAAATACAAAAAAATACCGGGTACTGATCCAAAATCCTTTTCCAACTGATCCTCCTTCCAACTTAAAAACCATTCTTCCATATTGCTACAAAGGGGTTGTGCCCTAACATTAAAAAAAGAGAAAACTGACCCCCAAACTTAATGAGCGAACTAGCACTGAACAAAGAAATGATCCATCGTTTCCTCCTCTGACTTACACAACACACATTGAATGGGCCATGTCCAACCTCACTTTATCCCCACATCCCATGTTAGAATTTTTTGGTGGAGAGTAAGCCAAAATACCGATTTCACTTTTAACAGAGCATTCATTTTCCAAATATTATCCCACCAACATCACTTGGCACCTAAAAAGGATGCTTATACCAATACTTGGTGCCCAAAGTTCATTGTGTACTTATCATTTTGAGGGGTTTTTGACCAACATAGCGTGTCATAATCCTCTTCCCTAAGGCATATGAAATTTGTTTTAAGCAAACCCATGTACTCAGACCATTCTACTACTTTTCCCCCTTCCAAGTACAAATATTTCAACATCTTCCACACATTGTGCCTAACCTCATCCCTACCCAACTTTTTGATTCCCATAAAGAGAAAACGCCTAGATTATGGATATCCGCCACCAGGAAATCAGACAGTTTGCATGCAAAAGTTGCACCTTCCCATGGATCCTATAACACACTCGACCTTCTAAAATTACTTAGGCTAGTGGGATGTCGGACTTCCTCTTCTTCTTACTCTCAGAACTCAGGTTCAAACCTTCAACACCCTTGTTCTCTGTGTCATACATGGAAACTTATCTTATCACAACTTATAGCTATATTAAATCTATTCATTCATCACCCAACTTCCAACATGTTTACATTGGGAGCTCGCTACACAAACCAAATATCAGACCTTCCCGATCAGATGATTGGGGTTCGATCTAGGTGACTAGATCAATGGTCAACAATGAGTCAGGTTGTTTACCTATTGGGAAATAGGGTTACCTAGCCCACATTTCCATCCTAATTGCCTCACTCCGATGGACCTATTCCGACAGATCCAACGGTCCTCGATTGAATCAATCTACGGTCTCCACTAAATAGGTGCCTAGAATTGCACGATAGCTAACATCTCCTCTATCACCCATTCATCACGTGAACATGTGGGACCCTTAGAGAATCTACAATTGAGATTATATCAGCCTCTCATCTCGCAGATCAATGGTTATTATCCACTTGGTGTCCTCTGTAATTGGAATGCTCCATTTTGAGTGATCACAAGGCTTCCTGATCAACTCTCTCCAATGAGACTATTCCGATGGTCCCCAGTTCATCCCAACTAACAATCATGATTTACTTGGGGTATTTCAACTGCTTGACAATTAACAGGTGTCTAAGTCTTTCTCCTCGGAATGGATCATCCCATATCCAACGACTTTAAATCCATCAACACACCCTTAGCTATATATATATTTTTCTTGTGCTCAAACTCTTGCCATCAAGGTTTCCTCCATCGGAACCCTCTCCGAGAGACCATATTTCTATCCTCTGACCATTTACCTTCTGATAGACTTATACTATCACTCCTGGGTACCAACGGTCCAGATCTCGCCAACTCTAGATTCGATGGATCACGATCACTTGGGTCCTTTCCATCGAAATCTCGTTGTGACTTCACACTTTGGGTCCTCTGATGACCTTTCCTTTTGATAAACTAAATCCCGAGACCTAGATATCCGACCAACGATCATGATCTTCCTCTCCCATCACATCAACGACTGTCATTCCTCTAGTTTTAGACATGGGTTTTTCTTCAATGTTGAGGGTGATCTTGAGGAATTAGCAATCTGATAGTCCTCCCAGTATCCCACTCTCTCCTACAGTTTAACCTAATTCCCTTGGACTCATAAACCAATCTACACTCGACTAGGATTACTCTACTTCGACGAGCTAGATGGATATCTTGCATTCTACAAGATTTCTATTCAAAAGAGGGGGAAAATCACAAGGTCAAAAGACATTCTAGGGATTAAAAGTCTTGCATCCTCTCATATGAGGTTTACTCACTTCCCTCAGGTTACCAAACCACTTTCCCAACAACAAAGGATACTCTACCCAAACACCCAATGAAGATTTTTTATCTTGCAAGCTTTCTATTCTAAGGGATGGATAATTTTGAGGGATACTGACCTGTATTGACCTTCCTCATTCATTCATTTATAGTTAACATCATTTATAATGAAAGAAAGTTCTACTTATTCCATTTTACTCAAGAATTCAACATTCTCTCATTTAACCAAGTTTTCGTTCATAAACATAATACAATCCATCATCATTATTAATCATGCAATAACCATAACAAGAAAAGACACTTATATGTTTAGTAATGATTCTGACCAACCAACTGACTGAGGAGGAATTCCTTTCCACCCAATCATAGGATATGCTACACTATATTTTCTACAACATGCCATCCTCGTGCCAGGCCATGATACCACCAGTGGACTAATTCAACTGATTTCTAATTCAAGAAATTGTTATGCAAGGTTACTCTCCACTCCATTGGAAATAATAGAATTTGCCTCTTCCCACTGAGCTCAGGACCTCCACGATTTTATCAAATACCTTCCCAACTCTATTTCCTCTACAGAAGGGAGCCCCTTAACTGCTGCAAAGTCCCTCAGATACCTCCCCTTACCAGTGCCAATTTATTTCCAATAAGCACCAAGTCACAGTCCTCTATTGCTCCAGTTTGGATATGGGTCTTCTTTGCTTCAAGGTGACCATTAAAATCTTGGGAAAGATTTTTTTTTCCTTAGAAAATCTTCCCAAATATTCTCTGCTACACAAAGCTGTGTGCATGAGTTTCTCTGCTCACCACACCATTTATTTGTGAGTCTGCAACTCACTTTGTTCACATTAATATTTTTTTATTCCTCTGTGCATCTGGTCTTCACGCACCCGTGTTCTATATCTCTTTGATCTCATAGACTGTTGATCTTCTCCTCTCTCTTGTGCGTCTTCATTCTCTCTCTTATTTTCCAATTCTATCCTCTGCTGTGAATTATGTTGTTTTTCCATGCTTTCCCTCTTCTTCCTCCTGTCCTCAAGATCCCTAATTACTTCTGTCAAAAGTAACCTACTGTGTCAGGTTCCCAAATCGAAGGGGAAAATCCAGTGCATCCTTTTGGTTGAGGTCTYAGTTGGCATTTCACTCCTCCAAGTACCAAATTGGTTAGCAGTTATAATTGCTCAACCACCCAATCCTGATCACCATAAATAGGTTTTCTGGTTCCATGTAGTCCAAGTACATTTGGCAGGTGGTGTATTCAATTTGTGAAGKTGTAGGATGGATTGCTGAGAAAGCTTCATATTTTCCTCATTGAAACTTCCAAGTTCAACCTTATCGATCCCACTCGTGGTATCATGGAAAATACTCAAGGATTTCCTCTRCATTCAACTGTCTGGTGTGTTTTCATTAATCATGAACATAATTACATGCTTCATAAATCACAATACATGAAGTATTAACATAATTACAGTCATGGGGGAAAAACAAGGTGTTACATTCCCCTCTCCCTTAATGAAACACYGTCCTCGATGTTTAAAACACCATATATACAAATTTATACATGACAAAAAAAATGGGAATGATATTCTCATGACATATTCCAGTTCCCAAGTGGCCTCATCTGCTCCAAAGTGATTCCATTACACCTTGACCTACACGATGGCTTAGTTCCATAGCAATGTTTACCTTCTGTCCATGATGTGTTKAGGTTTGGGTTGGAATTCTCCCTTGGGTTACACTTGTATCATAGTCCAATCAATGACATGATTATAATCATAAACATACTTCTTTAATAACGATACATGGAACACATTGTGAGCTCTAACAATAGATGGCAGAGCAAGTCTACATGCTATTGGTCCCAATCTTTCTAGGACTTCAAACGATCCACAATAACAGGGTGCTAACTTGGAACAGGTTCCCATCCTTAGGGATATTCTCTTGGGATTTAGCCTAAGATACACATGATATCCCACCTTAAACTCTTTGTGAGTTCTCTTAATGTCAGCATAATTCTTCTGCCTATCCTAGGCTATTTAAAATTTTTTCCTTGTTCTCGTCAATGGCTGCTCCATTTCCTTTAGCAATTTTGGTCCAAGTATGATTCTATCTACCAGACTGGATTGGAACTCTGCATTTTCTACCATATAGAGCCTCAAATGGACTCATCTTCAAAGATTCATGATAACCATTTTTATAGGAAAACTCTACCAGGGGTAGGTATTCTTCCCATTATTTGGGTTGATGCATGACATGTATCCTCAACATGTCTTGCAACACTCTACACTCTTTTGGTCTGACCATCTATTTGAGGATGGAAGGCCATGATAAATGATAGATTCATTCCCAAACCTACAAACAAGACGTTCTAGAAATTCAAAGTGAACTTCAAATATCCATATGAAATTATGGCCTTGGGTAGACCATGCAATTTGAAAATTTATTTCATAAAAATATCAACAACTTCCATAGATTTAAAAGTAGATTTAAGAGGAATAAAGTGAGATGCCTGGCTCAACTTATCCACCACTACCATGATTGCATCGTTTTTTCTAACTTTATTTGGAAAGTCGTTAATAAAATACATGGATATTGTCTCCCATTTCCATTCTAGAATTTGCAGTGGTTGCAACAATCCTATAGGGTTCCTATGTTCAACTTTGACTTGTTGACACTCCAAACACTTGGAAATATATTCATCAATGTCCTGCTTCATTATTGGATAGTAATAAAACTTCCTTACTTTTGTTATCATTCTCTAATAACCAAGATGACCCACATAAGGTATCTTATGAAATTCATCCATGATTAGATGTTTCAACTCTGCTGAATCAAGCACATACAACCTGTTGTTATACAACATCAATTCATCAGTTGCAAGTTGATATCCTTCATACTTTTTCTCACTAGGTTCTTGTTGCAATCCTTCTCTTCTCAGATTGAAAAACTCATCTTCTTGCAAGAGGATTCTAATTCTTTGCTTGATGTTAGACTCGCCTACACTTGCTACTACTAAGTGTATCATCTGCACACTTCGGCTGAGTGCATCTACTACTCTATTTTCCTTTCCTTTTATGTGTTTGATATCAAAATCAAAATCACTAATCAACGCCATCCACTTGGAATGTCTAGCATTTAATCATGGCTGATCAAACATATGCTTTAGAGAACAATGGTCTGATATCAAGACAAACCTTCTTCCAAGAAAGTAATGCCTCCACATCTTCAGTGCATGCACAATTGATACAAGTTCCAAATCATGGGTGACATACCGTTGTTCATGATCATTCAGTTTTCGTGACTCATAAAAAATCACTTTCCCTTCTTGCATAAGAACTCCACCAATCCCTTTTTTGCAAGCATTTGTGCAAACCAAGAAATATTTCTCGAGGTCTGCAATATTTAAAACATGGGGCGTTGGTCAAAAGATGCTTCAACTGTTGGAACCCGGCTTCACACTCCGTTGACCATACAAATTTCTTCCCTTTCCTCTATAGTGTAGTAATGCGATGACCAATCTTGTAAAATCCCTTAATAAACCTTCTATAATATCCAACTAATCCCATAAATAACCTTACCTCAGTTACATTTTGAGGGGTAGACCAATCCGTGATTTCATTGATCTTCTTGGGATCTACTGCCACTCCTTCTGTTGAGATTGTGTGGCCCAAATACTATATTTCCTTCTGAAAGAAATCACACTTGATGAACTTGGCATATAGTTGGAGATCTCTCAACCCCTGTAACACCATCCTAAGATGTTCTTCGTTATCTTCCTTAGTCTTGGAATACACTAGGATATCATCAACAAACACCAGGACAAACTTATCCAAATATTTACTAAGAACATGATTCATTAAACACATGAAGGTGGCTGGTGTATTAGTAAGACCAAATGGAACTACCACAAACTCATAGTGTCCATACCTCGTTCTAAAAGATGTCTTGTGGATGTATTCATCCTTGATCCTGACTTGGTGATATCCATATCTCAAGTCAATCTTAGAGAAAATTGTAGCTCCTCTCAGCTTATAAAAAAGATCATTGATCCTAGGTAGTGGAAAATTGTTCTTGATGGCCATCTTGTTCAATTTCCAGTAATCAATACATAATCGTAATGTACCATCCTTCTTCTTTACAAGTAGCATAGGTGCTCCCCATGGGAATACAATTGGCCTAATGTACCCTTTATCCATCATCTCCTTCAACTGCACTTTCAATTCTACCAACTCTGGCGTACTCATCATGTAGGGTACTTTTGATGTTGGTATCGATCCAAGCACAAGATCTATTGAAAAATCAAGATCTCTCCTAGGAGGAACAAATACCCCTTTTGGAAATACATATTTAAACTCCCACAACACTGGGTGATCTTCGAACTTCATCTCTTTGATTTTTTTTGCATTGAGCACTTGTATTGCATATAAGGGACATCCTTTTCAGCTATATTTCATAAGTTGCAATGTTGATATCTACCTAACTGAGACTGACTTCCGAAGGCCTTGCAACACCCTTGTTGTAATGTCCCCGACCACCAACAGGCCGGGAAATGCCACTGAGTAAACATCTTTTGCTTTGATACCGATTTGTAACATCCCATGACCACCCAGGTAGGGGGAACACTACTCCATATAACACTCTAATACCAATTTGTAACATCCCCAACCACCAACATGTCAGGTATCATCACCTTAGACAAATCTCTTTTGCGTAAATATTCACATATAAACTTAACATGAAATGAAAGAGATAATATTTAAACATACATGCAACGAAACACATGATATTATTACAATAATCACAAACATGCACTTAAATACATCATTTAACCATTAAGCACATAAAATATACTTATCTCTTAATTGAAGTACACCAACTGTGTGAAAACCTTCCATGAACCTCCCAGCCTTAGACCACACTACTCATCACTCTCAACAGTGGGTCACCCTCGAGCTGGGACTAAACTCCATCGGGCAAGGGATTCCTAGGCTAGGTAGGGACAACATGAAGTTTCATAGTACAACATGAAGTATTTCCTCCAAGGAGCCGCTTATGCCCACCACTCACAGACTCTCATTCCCCACATGCCTGTCCCACCCCAGGAGTATACACCTTCACTGTCACACAATCTATCAACTTCTCTACCTTCCTTTCCGGGGCTTCAACAACAGGCTGGACGAAATTCTCAGAGCTCTGTAGCTTCTACTAGAATTCCTCTAGGAGAATGTTGATATTATGGTAGCCGCAAGAGGTGTTTACCTCCACATGTAACCCTGACGAGAATATAATATTCCGGGAAGCAAGAAGAAACCCTAAAGCATTAAACCTAACCCTAGAAGACAAGTCGGCTCAAGGAAATAATTAATATTAAGTATTTAGCATCCAAAATGAGAAGTTGGCCCAGAAAACTCAGGAAAACAGTATAAATACAAGTAGCCATACCACATTTTGTACCAAAGAGCACAAAATTTCAACCGGGAATAAGTGCGCACTGCAGAAACTGGGCAAGTGCACAAGTCTAGGGAGCAGCTACAGGCGACAACTGCTGCAATCTGTATTCCTGATTTAGGCTCGAACTTTCTATTGATTATGGTTGGACTTTCTGATCAGTCTTGGTTATCTTTGCTTGATTCATTAGCTGTGGTTGGCTATTGGTTTGCTTCCAAAATCATTCTCTGTCAAGGTTAAGGTGCTCGGGGGTGGCTTCGGCCTATGGTTGGGTGAAAATATTGTTATATTGTCTATGGTTAAAAAAACACATCCATTTCTTTCTAACAGGTTATGGGCCCACACTATCTTAAGACAGTATAACTGTTGGAAGATAGATTGGGAGGATTTGATCAGTTATGGTTGCAGTTGCAACCAATTTTTGCTACAACAACGAAACCCTAAACCTCTTGTTGACGCACCTTAAGTGAAGAGATTGACCTAATTTTTGGATAGCCTAGTGCACCCTAGCCTAATGCATCTCCTGGTACTCTCAGCAAGCTAAGATGTCAAGTTTGAGTTTTTGGTCAAAGTCAAGGGTTGACCAAGTCAAATAAATTATGACTTACTCTATGAAGTCAGAAAAGAAGTTAGAAGGGGCTTCTAACTTCAGAGCGTGGAAGACAAGGATTAACCTCATCCTTGCAAAGAATAAAGTGTTGGATATTGTGAAAGGAAAGATCGTGGAACCACATTTCGAAGAAGGAAAAGAGAAAGAACCTCAGAACGTTGCAGTTATGGAGAAGTTCAAAGACAATGACATCAATGCCATGAGTATCATAATGGAAAACATGAAAGACCACTTGATACCCTACATCTCCCATCTTAACTCATGTAAGAAGATGTACGATGCCCTAACTAACCTCTTCTCAGTCAGAAACATTGGACAAGTAATGAGTCTGAAGAATGAGCTCCGTGACATGAAAATGAATGATGATGACAACATAACATCGTACTTTATGAGAATCTCTCAGTTAAGAGATCAACTACTAGCTATTGAAGAGATAATTTCAGAGAAGGAACTGGTAAATATAGTACTCAATGGTCTTTTGAAGACATGGGATGCATTTTCCGCAAGCATGAACACAAGGAAGGAGTATCCTACATTTGAAGAAATTTGGACTTGCTGTGCACAAGAAGAATCAAGGATTAGTGCAAAAGAGAAACCCCAAAACAAATACGACGATCAAGCCTTCACAACAAGGTTTAAGAATTTCAGGAATAAAAATAAGTTTGGCTCCAGGAAGAAACCAAATCAAGAGAAGATATGTAAAAAACACAATGCTTCAATTGACGAAAATATGGTCACTACAAGAATCATTGTCCTGAGTTAAATAAAAGGAAGGAAACACACGAAGCATCAGGTTCCGAAGAAAGGGAACACTTAAAGAAGGCCAAGCAAGACAAAACAAACTTCTTCTTCTAAGACAAGGTAACAATATTCTTCATAATTCTTGTACATACCATGTTTACATAGTTTCTGTACATATCTTGCATATCTATTTCTTATAAGATAAGATGTTCAAAGAGAAACACTACCTATGGAAACACAACAAGATAAGGACTGCTATCACGATGACTACAAGTCAAGAAATACACATGAAAAGATGAAGTACATCGAAAAATCCTGGTAACAATTCATGTGGAAGCTATTAACATAAGTAACAGCTGCAAGATAAGCCAAAATCTGAATCAAACTTGAAGAAGCCTGGAAGAAGTAAAAACAGAAAGAAGTCAACAATCAAGAGGAAATTAGAAAAAGACTTATGACACTTTGCAGAAGGTAATAAGGATGCAGACGGAAGCGTGGAATATATTAGATGGAGGGAGACGATTATATAATTCCAAAAGAAGAGCATGTAATGATCCCAAGCCATTATGCAAGGATCATCACTGTTTTGGTGTCTTTTTTAAACTTTTTTCTGGTTGTGAGGTATTTCGTCAAACACTTTGCTGATCTACCTTTTAGATGTGTTTATATGTGTGTATGCAACAAATAACAGAAAGAGATAACCATGGAACATACCTCAACCATATGCAATAAGATAGACAAGCCAAAACATCTCAATTCTTCTTTGTTCATAAAATAGAGAAACCTGCTACAATGAAGATGCCGATCTGGAATGCTCAACAGATGGCCAAGAAGATAGACAATAGATAAGAGC